>VZTG01006314.1:87599-224444 GCA_013397845.1 Melanocharis versteri
ACGGGGACAGGGGGCTGCCACGGGCTCGCTCCGACTGCGAATCTGCGCCATGGGGCGGGAGCAGCTCTGCCCCCACAGCTGAGGGGTTGGGCTGCCCCGCTTGTGCCCGGGGGGGACACGGGATGTGCCCGAGCACACCCAGTGAGGCGGTGACACAGCGGGGACTGCGACCTGGAGGTGAGGGGACATCCCGAAGAGGACAGTGCCCCGCTGCCTGCCCCCCAGCCTCGCATCCCTGCCCGGCTGTCCCTCACTGCCCCACGGCGCTGCCCCACCCTGCCCAGCCCACGCGCGGGGCGGATCAAAGCTGGGTCCCCTGGCCTGGGGGTGCAGGGTCAGCCCCCGCCCCCAGGGCAGGGCTGCGGGCCCCGGGGGCTGTAAGGTACTCAGTTGGAGCAGCAACAGAGTCTCCGTTGGTTGGCTGCCCGCAGCCCCTCCCAGGCCTCAGTTTCCCTGGGGCCTCAGCTCTGCCAGCACCCGGCGAGCACCACGAGGGAGCAATTAGTGATGCTAATTAGGTTGCCCGGTTCAAAAACAACCCCTCCAGCAAGGCCTGACGCTGCCTGCAGCCCCCCAGCCCGGGGCAGCACCGCAAAGGCCCCCAAGTAGCCCCCAAAGCAGCAGTTCCCTGGCCGAGTGCCTGCGCTGCATCTCTGCCCCCAGAGCCCCCCACGGCACCCAGCTCCCGGATTTCCCACACACTCAGAGGGGTGTGCGTGTGTGTGTGCGTGTGCGTGTGCAAGCCCTTGCGCAGGCTGCGGGCAGTGCCACGCACGGGCGAGGACGCGCACACCCACGTGCGGATGCTGGCAGAGCCACACAAGCGACCGGGGCGGGTGTGCACGGCCACGGGCGCAGCCCCGGGCACACACTGCCCGTGCACGAGCATTCACACACACCCCTGGGCGGGTGTGCACGGCCACGGGCGCAGCCCCGGGCACACACTGCCCGTGCACGAGCATTCACACACACCCCTGGGCGGGTGTGCACGGCCACGGGCGCAGCCCCGGGCCCGAGCATTCACACACACACACCCTGTGCACGTTTACACACACACACCCTGTGCACGTTTAGACACACATACGCTGTGCACACACCTTGCACAAGCATTCACACCTTCCCGCATTTGCATATCCCACGCACACGTGCTTGCACAAGTGCACGGACAAGCTTGCACCTCCATTTCCACACGGGCACAGACACGCACAAGCACCCCTGTGCACATGCACTGGCCCTTGCACACTGACGCCCACCCCTGCACGCTCACAGGTGCACAGACACACCGCCGGCACCTCTCGCCCTGCCTGTGCGCACCCGTGGGCTGCGGGGCGCGCCCGGCTGCGGGTGCTGAGCGGTCCCCGCTGTCCCTGTCCCTGGGGACGGGGGCTCTGTGCTGCAGGAGCAGCATCGCGATCATCGCAGCATCGCCGCGATCGCAGCAGGTCTCGCCTGCCCCCCGGGCAGTGCTGGGCTGGGCGCCCACGGACTGGGAGGAGAGGCGGCTCATCCAGGTGCCCCCTCTGGGTGCTGCCCACCTTGTGTGGCAGGTCTGGGTGCAGGACGGGTGCCCTGGGGTGTGTTGTGGTGGAGTGCAACCCTGGGGTCCCCCACCTCCTGCCCTCTGGGGAGTTTGCAGGGTGTCAGTGGCCTGGACCCCGTGCCCTTCGTCCATGGGTGCAGGGCAGAGCCAGGACCCCTGCCCCAGACCAAGGGAGCAGGACCCAGCACTTGCAGGTTACCCCCAGCAGCCTTCAGTCTCTGAGTCCTGGCTCTCCTCCCACCCACCCTGGTGCACATGGGCAATGATGGGGACAGACCCCTCAGGTGGGGGGGACAGACCCAGAAACACATCCAGGTCTCCTCAGCTGCTGAAAGCTTTGGGGAACGTTCGAGACCCTCGAGATCAAATAACCCTCAGCAGGGTAGGGGTTAGATGCTCCTGGTTCATCCCAAGCAGGATGTGGGGGTTGTGGAGGGCCTCCAGCGTGCTGCTGCAGCCCCCCAGTGCCACGTGTCAGGGCTGGGTGATGCTGATGCTGGCGTTTGCGGTGGTGACAGCCCCTCTGTGGGGTGGGTAGGTGGCCGTGCCAAGCTTTGGGCGGCAAAGCCTGTGCTTGCAGCAGGGACCTTGTCTGGGTGCGAGTCACATAATCACCTTACTTTGTTGTGTGAAGGACTGCCTCTGCCTCATGGGGGCCCCCCCAGACCCCCACAACATATTTCCCCAGGAGCAGTGGTGCAGGAAGGTGTCCAGGTGTGGAGCCACACTCTGGGTAACTCAGTGCTTGATTCACCTGTGAGGAGGCTGGAGACACATGGCAGTGTCAGTTTGGGGCAGCAACACCCCCAGGTCTCTCTGGCTGGCTTTTTTGACGTGAGAGCACTCCTTTCCCAGTGCTGCAGGAAGGGCAGAGGAGCACCTGGCCCCGGGGGACGATGCTCTGGGTGAGGAAGCTTCTTGAGGGCAAGGAAGGAAGAAGAGATACAGGGAAGGGGGTGCACTGAAGCCACAGCTCACCTGCCCCCAGAAACTCCCTCCTGGGTTATCTGTGATCCTGCTCATCTCTTTGCTTCCCCTGCTGGAGGACCTGGTGTTCTCCTTAACCCCCCTGGCACTATGCATTCCCTGGCGTTCTTCCCTGCTCTGGTCTTCTCTTGCAAGCTGCTTTCTGATGGGGTTGTGGAGGCACTTTGGGGCTGGAGCTGGGGTTGCGGAGGTCATGGAGACCCTTTGGGGCTGGGTTGTGGGGACACTTTGTACCAGGTTTGCCTGCAGGAGTCAAAGCCATATTTGCAAGGCGATGGCTGTCCCCATCCTTGGTGGGTGCTCAGGCCCGGCTGGGCTGGGAAGGGGATGCTGAGCACGTCGGGCTGTGCTGCAGCCCTGGCTGTGACCCAAACACCTTCCCTGGCTCCATGGAGGAGCAGGGCTGGCCAGGGGAGCCCTGTGGTTTCGGGAGGTGTGGCACCCAGGACGTGGTACCTGTGACATGTAAGTCGACCCACCGACCTGCACACTGAACCCGCCACTGCTGCGTAGAGCCAGCTCTTCCCTGCTTCCATCCATCCTCAAAATGTGCCCTGCCAAAGCTCTCTGGGGGCTGGAAGAAGGCCAGTGTGTTGCTCCTCTTCTGTTCCCAGGTTTGGAAGCTCCCCCTGAGGCTGGGAGCAAGTCTTGAGGATGCCACACCAGCGCTGGGTCCCTGTGGGTGCCCCATGCCTGGGGTCCCTTCCTGAGAAAAGGAGGAAATGAGGGGGCTGGATTTGTCCACACTGACCTCATTTTCTCCTGGGATGCCAACCCCCACCCCTCATCCCAAGGGGCCTTGCCAGGTGAGTGTCCTCCCAGGAGTGTTCCCATTGTCCCCAGGAGGCTCGGAGCTGGCACCATCATTGATGCAAGGCTGGGTGATGCTCCCAGTGGCTTTGGAGATGTCAAAGGCCAGGAAACCCAGGAGTCAGCTGGGCTTCCCACAGCTTGTGAGGGATCCAGGTGACCTCTCGCAGACATTGGGTCTGTGCCCCTCTAGCAGAGGATGAGGCGTGCTGGTGCAGCCATGCTGCCCACGCAGGTGCTGTCCTGGGGACCCTGGGGAGGAGTGGGGGCAGCAGGGCCCTGTGTGACCAGCCAGATGTTGTGTTTCAGGGAGCCCCTGACCCACCATGACGTTCAAGCAAGCGTCCATGATGGCCCCGGAGGCCACGGCCAGCACGCTGCCCATGAGCACGATGGAGAACTCCACTGAGGCCGCGGGGCCGGGCGAGAGCAAGGAGGACATGTTCACGAAGCTGAGGGACAAGTTCATGAATGAGCTCAACAAGATCCCCTGTGAGTAGCTCCTTTCCCAGGTGTCACCCTCCTGATGACCTTCTCACCGTGCTGGTCCCAGTACAACCTGTGGAACAAGGTTTTTGAGTGGCTGGGAGGGAGCTACAGGGCTGACCACAGCACTGGGTTTTGCCCACAGTGCCACCCTGGGCCCTCATTGCCATCGCGGTGGTGGCCGGACTCCTCATCCTCACCTGTTGCTTCTGCATCTGCAAGAAGTGCTGCTGCAAGAAGAAGAAGAACAAGAAGGAGAAGGGCAAAGGCATGAAGAATGCCATGAACATGAAGGACATGAAGTCAGGCAACCAGGTGATGTCCTCCTGGGCTGCTTGGCCAACAGCCCCTCTGGCTGAGTTACGGACTGTGTCAGGGCACTCATAGATCAGGCAGCAGATTAGGATGGAGCCACCAGGACCCTGGGATGGGACAGTGGAGCCAGGACCTGAGACAGAAGCACTGTCCTCTTCCAGTGTCTGGTGGTCCAGATGGACCAGGCTCAAGCTGGTCTGCACCTGCCAATGCTTCACTTAGCCAGGAAATGTTGATTTAATCTCTTGTGTCTCCTACTTCCCTCTGGGTCACACTAATTTCTCTGAGCCTTTAGCTGAGAGGGGAGGGCCACCAGGCTAAAACACCCACCAGTTTGGGATCTCCAGAATGTCTGTGGTGAAGTGGCAGGTGCTGGTGCCTCATCCTGGGGGCCAGCCCAAGGCAGGCTTTGGTACCCACAGGCTTGGGGCCACCCCGGCCATTTCAATGGCCTTGACCCACAGCCATTTGGAGGGGGTGGGAGAATTTGGGTGTCTGTTCCTGATCTTCAGAGCCATGTGGGCACCATGGGCATGCAGACAGGGCTAGAGCAGGAGAGCGGGGAGGTGTGGGGTGGGATTCCCCAGTGGAGAGCGAGGGCTGCTTCCTCTGGGGCTCCACGGGGTGGTACAAGCCCTGATTGATCCCCCACCCTGCCCTGGGTCCCTCAGTGTCTGTGTAACGTGTCTCTCTTTGCCCACGGTGCCCTCGCTGTCCTCCTGCCCTACTGCCCTGGCTGCCTCTCTGCTCTGGGACACCTTCCACGTAAGTGTCACCATAAGCCTCCTTCTCCATCATCTCCTTCCAGGGTGGGATGGGGGACTGGGGACACATCAAAGAGAGGGTAAGGAGCCGGGACTCACACCCCATGAGGCAGGAAGAGAGGTGGGATTTCGTGGGGACAATCTATTTCTTAGCCTACGAAGCCTGGAAATGGCCCTGATAATCCCGTAGCTCTGGCTGTAGTGTTCCTCCAAGCACGGGCTGGGGGGCACAGGTCCCACCACCTGCAGGCATCCAACCTCCCTCCACTGGAGTCAGTCCCTTGTCCTGGCACCCCTGGCAGCCCCCCCATCATTGTGACTGGACCAGCACCGGGGCCGCCCTGGCAGCTGCGTGGCCGTGGCACAGCCAGTGCCACCCCCTGCTCTGCCAGTGCTTCATGTCCCCAGCACGTGGGTCTCCTTTCCCTGGTGGGGAGAACCTGGGTGTTGAGGTGCCAGGAGGGTTGGGGTGCTGAGGTCCCCAGCGGTGTGGGGCCGGGGCTGCTGGGCTGTGACCGTCCTGCTGAGCTGGACACCTTGGCTGCCATTCCAGGACCAACAGGACGACGATGACGCAGAGACAGGTCTGACAGAAGGGGAAGGTGAGGAAGAAGAGAAGGAGCCGGAGAATTTGGGCAAGCTGCAGTTCTCACTGGACTACGATTTCCAGGCAAACCAGGTGATGGAGGGGCTGGGGCTCAGCTGAGGAGTGGTTTGTTCAGAGTGGGGAGTTGAGAGGAGGACAGGTCTCTGTGCTGGACCTGGGAGGCACATGAGGGAAGGAGGAGCTGGGTGCTGTGCCACAGGACCTGCCCCGTGTCGGGCTGGAGATGAGCCCTTGGCAGCTGCAGTGCATGGCTGGGCTGTCTCACTGAGGACTCCTCTTCCCTTCCAGCTCACAGTGGGGATCCTCCAAGCTGCTGAACTGCCAGCTTTGGACATGGGTGGCACCTCAGACCCCTACGTCAAGGTGTTCCTGCTCCCTGACAAGAAGAAAAAGTACGAGACCAAAGTGCAGAAGAAGACCCTCAACCCTGCCTTCAATGAGACCTTCACCTTCAAGGTGAGCCCCTTCATCCATGACACAGGACCTTGTCTTCCACTCCCATCCTTCCCCTAGTTGTAGCAGTCCGGTGTGCTGACCTTCCCTTCCAGGAGCAGGTGGTCCTGGCTCGAGGTCCTCCGAGCCCCTTGCAGCCCGGTTGTTGTCCCTTGTGCAGGTCCCCTACCAGGAGCTGGGTGGGAAGACGCTGGTGATGGCCATCTACGACTTCGATCGCTTCTCCAAGCACGACATCATCGGTGAGGTGAAGGTGCCCATGAACACAGTGGACCTGGGCCAGCCGATTGAGGAGTGGCGGGACCTGCAGAGTGGCGAGAAGGAGGAGGTGAGAGCCAGCCCACAGCCAGGTGAACCTCTAGCTGGGGGATTGAGATGAGGGCTGGCCGTGGGGCGAGCTCTGCTTTCAGGGCCATCCCACAGTGCTCAGGGTCATGATCACTGTGGGGTCCCACCAGGGTACCGTGAACGTCCTGGCAGTCATTGCTGGGCAGGATCTGACCTGTTGTTCCTCTGTGTAACAATGTTTCTATAACAAAAAATCAAGACTATAAAACATCTTGGGTGCTGTGCTGGGCCTGGCTTGTCCTGGACCGAGTGATCAAACTCTTGTGTTGGTGCACAGGGTGCCAGCTTGTGCCTGGACTGAGCAGGGTTTGGGGGGACCTGCATGTGTGATTGCGTCCACACACTGCAGTCCGAGGCACTGGCAAGGCTTTGATCTCCACTCCCTGCTCTGCTTGGCAGCCAGAGAAGCTGGGAGATATCTGCATCTCCCTCCGGTACGTGCCCACGGCCGGGAAGCTCACTGTCTGCATCCTGGAAGCCAAGAACCTGAAGAAGATGGATGTCGGGGGCCTCTCAGGTGGGTGTTGCTCGGAGGCAGCCTCCCCCTGCCCTGCTGGCGGCTCTCAGCATCCTCTGTGGAGAAGGACTCTGGGACCATCTGTCTGGAAGAGCTTGGGAAAACCCCCCAGTGCCTCCTCATTCCTTGGAGGCAGCCCAAGATCTGGCTGGGGGTCCAGGGGAGATGGGCATGGGATGCGTCCCCAACTCCTGGGAAGGACACTTTGAATTTGGTCTCCCTGGTTGGAGCAGGACCAGGATGCTGCAGGACCTGGGTGGTGAAAGTGCTCCTTTGCCATTTGCTCCTGGTCCTGCTCCTCCTTGACCTGGGGGCTGGGGACCTCGGTTGACAGCACATTTTGTGCTCAAAGTGTCTTCCCAGCCCCATCCTGGGGCTGAGCTCTGTGCCTGGGGGTCCTCAGCTCTCTCCAGATGTGCTTTAACCACGACAAGAGAAGCACCTGCATGGCTGGAAGGATTCAGGTTTATTATGGGCTTCCTGCTCCAGAAGCAGGGGGGACAGGCCAGAACCCACCCAGTGTCACTCACCTGACAGGCCAGCTGTCACTCCACTGTCCCCAGCCCTCCTACAAGGGGCCTCCCAGCACAGAATCCCAGAATCATTACTGTTGGAAAAGACCTCCAGGATCATCAAATTCAACCTGTGCTCGATCCCCACCTTGTCTCCCAGACCAGAGCACTGAGTGCCACGTCCAGGTGTTCCTTGGACAGCTCCAAGGATGGGGACTCCACCACCTCCCTGGGCAGTTCCAATGCCTGACCACCCTTTCCATAAACAAATTCTTCCTGATGTCTAACCTGAATCTCCCCTGTCTCAACTTGAGGCCGTTTTCCCTTGTCCTGTCCCTTGATGCCTTGGGAGCAGAGCCTGACACCCCCTGGCTGCCCCCTCCTGTCAGGGAGTTGTGCAGAGTAAGAAGGTCCCCTTTGAGCTTCCTTTTCTCCAGGCTGAGCCCCCTGGCTCCCTCTGACTTGTGCTCATATGTCTGACTCTCCAGATCCTTTCCCAGCTCTGCTGGATGCAGAAGAGCTCCATCCCTTGGCCAGTTGCTCCCCCAAATCCTCTCCAGCCCAACTATTTTGTCTTTGGCATCCATCCCCAAACCTCAGACCACCTTTACTCAGGGCGGTCTCTCCCTCACCCTGGGTTGAGATGTCTCCTGGGACCAGGCCAGTGGTGTCCCTGGGGCACCTCAGCCCTGGCTAATGCCCCATCCTGACCCCCAGATCCCTACGTGAAGATCCACCTGCTGCAGAATGGCAAGAGGTTGAAGAAGAAGAAGACCACAGTCAAGAAGAAGACCCTGAACCCCTACTTCAATGAGTCCTTCAGCTTTGAGATCCCCTTTGAGCAGATACAGGTTTGTCTGATGATTCCCCTGGGATGGGAGATGTCCTGAACCTGCCGGAGTCCTTGTCCCAGCCTTCCCAGCAGCCTGAGCCGCTCCTGCTGAGCTCCTGGTCTGGTCACTCAGGAGGTTCTTCCAGTCCCATCCGGGGCCTGGGCTGATGCTGAGGGCAGCTGGTGGAGGGGAAGAGGTGGGAGGCTGGGCAGCACCCATGGGAGATGAACCCCAAACCCAGATCATGGCTGAAATGGGGCTTTCCTCTGCTCCCGATCCTACAGTGTTCACCCCAAGCATAACAGGGTGCTCCTGGGGGCATTTTGGACTCTTGGCCACTGCCTTCTGCCCCTCCATGTCCTGTGCAAGTCCCTGCACATGCCCCTTGCCCCTTCCCAGTAGCCCACAGCTCTTGCCCAGCCCCACCCCACACCCTGGTGACCTTTCCCAGGTGAATCAGCTCAGGATGAGCTGGGCCCCCACTGGGCTCTGTGCTCCTATGGGAAGGACATGAAGGAAGCAGGGAGGGGGCCCTGCCCCAAAATGGGCCAGAATGGGGCTCATCCTTCGGGGATCCCTGGGGCTATGGAGCCGTCACGGCCCCTGCGCCTTTCCACCCCTCTAAAGAAGGTTTCCTCCTCCTTTAGAAAGTGCAAGTCGTCATCACAGTGCTGGACTACGACAAGCTGGGGAAGAACGAAGCCATCGGCAAAATCTTCACAGGCTTGAACTCCACCGGCACGGAGCTGCGGCACTGGTCCGACATGCTGGCCAACCCCCGGCGGCCCATTGCCCAGTGGCACTCGCTGAAGCCAGAGGAAGAAGTAGATGCAGCTCTTGGGAAGAACAAATAGGCAGCTCTGCCAGCCGGCGTGGCACTGCGGACAGTCGACCCAGAGCTACTGATACCTCAGTTCTGCAACCTTCCTTTTGGTTTTTTGTTCTGTTTTAAGCTGAAATGCCCTTTGATGCCTCTGGAAGGGTATCCAGGCAGTCCCAATAGCTTCCAGGGGAAGAGGTTAGAGACATGGATGGTTCTTTTTGTTCTTCAGCATCGCTCCCTTCTGCTGCATGTTCCATTGCCTCTGCTCGCCATCTCTTCTCAGTGCAAAGCCACCGGCACACCTGGGACCTTCCCCAGAAGCTGTGTCACCAGCCTGCAGCACTGCTGCTGCCATCCTGCCCTTGAGATCCCGTGGGGGACCATGGAACGTTGCATGGAGGTGATACTGGAGCCTGATGGTGCGAGATGACCAGACCCACTGTGCTTGGTTGGGGCATGACCAGCAGTGAGACAGAAAAATGGTGCAGAAGACCCTCTGAAGAGACCCAGGTGCCTTCCCCTGGCCCTCTCCAAGGAAGGCTGAGTGCCCCTGGCCAGCTCCAGGTTTGGGTTCTCTGAGGAGAGGCTTGCAGGGGCCATGGATCCCGCTGTGGTGGTGGGGTGCCAAGCCCTCAGTGTTGCAACAGGAGCTATGGAGGCCAGTCTGGGCACAGGGAGCCTCGGGAGGGCTGCTCCAAGGAGACACAGGGTGAAATGTGGCTGCACCAGCAGCACCGTGTAGATCACCACCACCAGCACCACCACCTCTGTTTTGTCCTCAGAGGGGCAGTGCTGGGTGATTTGCATCTCTGCTCCACCATGCTTGGTGAATCCTGTAGATCAAGATTCTTCCACAAGGCAGGTTTACAATGAGAGGTCTCCAGTTGTGATGGGGGCAGCCCCCCAGAGCGGTACCAGGTGTCTCCTCAGAGAGCATCCCTCGCATGTCCCAGGGCTCAGCCCCGCCGTGGGTAGCCAGGGGGCCATGGGGAGCTCCAGCCCCACCGCCTGCTGCAGGTGGGGATGGCAAGAGCAAGCCCAGGGCCAACAAGGGACCAAAGCCCCCGACCCCCACAAGCTGCTACTCCCCACCAGGCCATTGGCTGTTGAGCCCACCCCATCCTGCTCCCCTTGGGGTATAAGCCATATCCGTGACCCTGACAATGGCTAAGAGCTTCTCTGGGCCACTTCTCCCACTGTCCCAGAAAAGCCCCTGATCCAGAAAGCCAACACAGTTCTCTGCAGCTGGGAGAGGGTCCAGCAGCCCTGCCCAGTTCAGCCCAGTCTGTACTGGAGCGCTGACGTTAGCTCATGTGTGTCCCTGTCCCAGGTCCAGCTCCACAGCAGCCTCATGCTCTGCTCCCTTTGGCTTCCCTGGGCTCAGTGCTGGGGGTTCCGGCACCGCAGCAGCGAAGGGTAGAGCCCCAGGGATGTGCTGGCACTGGGGACACTGCTCTGGGGGTTCAACACCTGGGCTGGGACCGTGGTGCCAGGTGTCCCGGGTCCAGGGACAATGTGCCAAAACTGAGCTCATCTCAGTGCTGTCGGATGCTTTGGCAGCTCCCACAGCTCTGGCTTCCCAAAGGGCATCCCGGCCCTCTCCGGAGGTGGGGAGGTGATGGGAAACTTGGTGGCAGCCACAGCTCAGGGGGTTCAAATGGACATGGGGACCAGCCCCTGTCCCTGGAGGGTTGTGCAGCTCTGGGACAGGTCCCCAGGGCAAGACATCTCCATCCGTGGGAGGTTTGGGGCTCAGATAGCTTAGCTGCAGTGTGGGAAGGGGATGTTGGACAGGGACCTCGAATGACCACCTCCACCACCACTGTGGCTGCACTTGGCCCATGCCCTGGTGAAGGTGGCACTGGGGCCACACTGGGTCTGCAGGGGTCATCCAGCCAGTGGTCTCTCAGGGCCATCTCCAGCTTTAATTAGTCCCTTTTCCTAATGGATGTGTGTCAACAGATGGGGTCCTGCCTTGCCCCTGTAGCCAAAGGGAGAAGAAGTCTTGGGATGCTTTTAATAATGGGGAGCTGGAGGGGGGCTGATGCCCCATGGTCGGGAGCAGCGGTAGGACTCAGTCTCATGTCCATCCAGGCACCAGAGGGGTGGGGGGGGGCGTTTGCCTTGCATGGAATGGGTTAAAAGAGGAGGAATTAGAAGGAGCACTGAAATCCTGCTGTTTGCAGCCAGCGAGTGTGCATGGCCCCGCAGCCTTCCCAGGGATGCAGGTGGAGGTGCGCACACCTGCACTCCTGCACATCTGCACATCTGCACATCACACCCGCACACACCAGACACACCCCCTCCTGTGCGCTCCCCTCCGCCCGCCCCTTCCCCGCCCCCCAGACCCGCCGCATCGGCCGGGGTCTCGCCAGGAGTGGAGATCCCACCTGGCTGCTTTCCATTCAGACTCTCTAAGCCTTGGGGGAGGGGGAAGACTGTGACTTTAATACATGATTTAATTTTTTTTTAATAAAAAAGGGAAAACCAACCAACATACTGAAGCCATCTGCGCTGCCTCTGACCCCCCCTTAGCTGTGTGTAGGTAAAATATGTGGAGACATAGCTGTATATACTACGAGCAGTGCATGTAACGCAGCCACGTAGCAGTAGCAGCATGGCCCCAGCCCGGCGGCGCTGCCACCGCCCCGGCACTGCCGTCCCCATCTCCGGCCGCCCGCCCGGGAGGAGGCGGCGACCACCAAAACTCATCGCTCGAGAACTCTCCACCGCCCTGATTTTCTTCCCTCCAAATAAAATTAAAATCCCCATTTAAATCATATAAAAGAAGAAAATAATGCCAAGAAGCAAAGCATGCCAAGCCCGGCCCGCCAGCGGAGGGTGAGCTGTCACCGACGCAGCCGTGGCGTCCATGTGTGTCGTGTTCCTGTATCTCGTCGCGTTTGTCCCATGGCCGGGTAGCAGCCAACATCGTGGCTTCGGTGTCCTGTGTCGCGTTGGTGCATTTCACCGTCAGAGCAACTTTAGAAGCCATATTAGAGCACGGTGCACCGGGACCCCGGGGACAGGCCCACGGTGAGCCGTGACCCCCTTACCCCATGTGTCCACGTCCCCCCTGGTTTCGTGGGGCTCAAGCTGCCAGGAGCCGCAGCGGCCACCGCCTCGGTGGCCTTGGGTGCCGCCGTCACGCAGGGCGAGGGGACGGGACGACGCTGGGCGCAGATGTTGGGGTCGACCTGCCGGTGGTGAAAAGGCTTTTTGGAGCAATTTGGGTCATTTCTGCCATGTCCAGTCGGTGGTTTCTGTTTCGGGGACGAGAGCTGGCATTCCCCTCTCCTGCGGCACCGCGGAGCAAACCCAGCTCTGCCACGGAGATGCTCCCGGGGTTAAAAGGAAGTGAATCCACGAGTCTTGGCAACAGGCTTGGGTTCCTGTTCCCTTTTTCTCCCGAGCTGGGAGGGACGAGCCAGCTCCTTTGGGAGTCGCAGGCTCGGCCATTCCTGCACCCGCAGTGCCGGCCCCGCTCTGCCCCATCTCAGCCCCGCAGCGCTCGGCTCCGGCGGGAGCTGCTTTTAATGCCCCTTGCCCTCGTGTGGACTCTGTCGTTCCGTCTCTGATCGTTTGATGGTTATTTTGTAATGATCTCCGTCTCCTTATTAAAGAAACGAGCTGAAAGGAGCTAGTTCCCTTCTGGTCTTGCTGCTGGGGCTCACGGGGCATCCGCGGTGAGGGGCAGGACCCAGGGCAGTGAGCCCGGGGATGATGGAGGGATGGAGGTGTGGGTAGAACCTCACAAGGGCCCAGGTCCCCCGAAACAGAATCATGAAATCATTTAGGTTGGAAATGCCCTCTAAGGTCATGGAGTTCAACCATTAACCCAGCACTGCCATGTTTACCACTAAACCATGTCCCAAGTGTCGCAGTCATGCACCATTTGAACACTTCCAGGGATGGCGACTTTGCTGCCCTGGGCAGCCTGTGCCAGGGAAGAACTTCTCCCCAGTATCCAACCTAAACCTCCCCTGGAACAACTTGAGGCTGTTTCCTCTTGTCCTGTCCCTGTTCCCCGGGAGCAGAGCCCACCCCCCGCCCTGGCTTCCCCCTCCTGTCAGGGAGTTGTGCAGAGCCAGAAGGTCCCCGTGAGCCTCCTTTTCTCCAGGCTGAGCCCCCTCCCCAGCTCCCCCTGACTCGTGCTCTGGGCAGCCTTGAACCCCAGCTGAGCAAGGCCAGACCAGACATGGGGCACAGGTGGGAAATACCAAAGGTCCCCACAGAATTCTTTGTCCCCAGCACACAGTCACATCCTGCTTCACAGGGATACTGGGCACTCCCAACCCTAAGGGAAGAACTCAACCTGCACCAACCAGCTCTGAAGACTGGAACATGTGGAGGTTCCAGCAGCCTCACCTGAGACAGAAGTTCCCAGATGTGACACCACCTCCTGTGGCCTGTGCCACACTCTGTGCTGACCAAACTTCTGAGCAGACCAAACACAGGGCTTTCCACCAGAGTGGGAGATGGGCCTGATCCCCAGTGTGGTGCTGAGGAGGAGATGGAACCCTCTCCTGTTCACCTTCCCACTGGTGGGTGCTTTTCAGGGATGTGCATCCCAGTTCTTTCATTTCAGCTTCCCCTTAAAAGGCATCTGTGTTGTAGCTGCAGAGCATTTGTGCTTTTATGGATGATGGATATTGTTATGCCACGAGAATTTTGGGAGAAACGGGATTTTAGCTCAAACAACTTGTAATTCCAGAAAGGTGGAAACAAAGTCAAAGCTTCTATTTTATCAACTCTTATTTTATTCATTTATAAATACTGTTGTGTTTACAAGCATCATAGCTGTGAATATTATTCCCAAACTTTCAAACACATAATACTTATAATACTATATAACAACAACCAGTAAAACAAATCATTCATCTCAGGGTTTGAAAGGCCACTCAAAAGTTGCATAAAAATACATTCTCTCCCCATCTCATCAGCCAGTCCTGCTTCTCCAAGGAGTTTATTTACAAAGAGCCGTCACCAAACTTGCAGCCACAACAGGTGGGTTCACCCCAAGCAATAAAAATTAACTCATCCCAAGCAATTGCTTAGGAAAAAAAGCTCGTGTTCCCCAAGGGAGACCACGTCTGGCAAATGCTCTGGTTCCAAGACGGATCAATTTTAAAACCTACTTGCTCCACACCCTGCCCCAAGCACAGGGTTCGAGGTGTCCTGTTCGTCACCTCCTCAGTGCACTGGTTATGTCAGGCATGAAGTGAGACAAAAAAATCCATTCTCAAGAATTTGGTTTGTAGTTGCGCTGTCACCACGAGACGCTCACAGCTTTGGCTGATCAGGGACACTGAGCTGTGGAGGCCCAGGGCTCGGGAGAATCCAGTGCTAAGTAGACACTTCAGCTAAAGTGGTTTGGCTTTGCAAGGTGCCACTCAGAAGAACGAGCCTCCCACAGCCTTCCCACTCTGTTCCTTAGGAAAAAGTGCTGTGAGTGTCCTGGTAGGAAGGGGCAAAACATCAGTGTGGGATGGATTTGTCAGATTGGGTTGAACCCTCTCCCTAAAACAGACACCAGGCTTCTTCCTGCTGCCAAGAACCTGCCTGTGAGAAGAACAGGATCTTCATTCTGAACTTTCCTTCTCATCCTCCCGGGATGCGTGGCCTGAGGTGCTGGCCCAGCACCCGCCCAGCTGGGGAGCGTCTCCTCCTCCACGTGGCACAGAAGGGACCGGGCTCCTGCTCCCCGATCTCCTGATCAGAGCCAGAGCCCAAGGCTGAAGCGAGGAGTGGGTCACCAAGAGAGAAAACATCAAGAACGGCAGAAGTACTCACATAAAGAGTGCACCAAGAGGGGACGGCGTGCAGGGAAGCATTGACCAGATCTCAAGACTTTAAGCCGTTAAATAGAGCAGGGTTAAAATCAAGGAATATAAAAAGGATGCCTGGCTTAGGCAGTGCTCTGCAGAAACCCTGATGCCTTTACCAGCTTTGGTCTCTTCCTCCCAAAGCTCAGCTGCAGAGGAAGGGCCTCGGTGTACCAGGAGAAACAGTGCCTCATCTGCACAAATGGCTCCACCAGCTGAAGAGCAACTTGTGGTCAGAGCTGCCCGGGGAAAACTGGCAGCTCCAGGAAGAGCAAGAGAGGTGGAAACAGGCAGGACAGGGAGGGGAAGGGGGAAAAATGGAGAATTACAGGGGAAAAAAAAAACCAAAGAGAAAAACCCCAGGGAGAGGAAAATAAAGATGCTTTCTGAGGCACTAACCAGCAAAAGGTTTGAAAAAGCCCAGGACTGCCTGAAAGAGATGAGTTTTACCCTGTTGAGCAAGCTTAAGTATTCTGCTCGTGTTCAAGTATCTCATCTCTGGCAGTGGAGAGTCCCCCCAGCCAGAGCCAGCAGAGCTGCTTAGGAACATGGTAGAGCTGCTCCATGGCCACCTCCAGGTTCAGTGACCAAGAACTGCTGCCCTTGGCCAGACAGCATCTGGGGAGTCCACGGACAAAGGGATGAAAGGACAAATATGAAAAGATGTAGATGGGAGAATGTTTTGGATACAGCAAGATGTCTCTGAGAGGGAAGGTATTGTTTGAGAGGAGTCTTGTTAACGGGAAGCTCAACAGACCTGATGACATCCCACAGCATGGAGAGAGGAGCCAATGTCTAAATGCCCATGGAGAGAACAATTCCAAACTGTTCAGAGTGCATGTAACATTAAAGAGTATTTCTGGAGACTTCCTTCAAGGTCAAGGCTTACCACAAGTTTTTGACAGGTTAGAAGACTTTCATCATGGTGACTCAGCTACCAGCAGCTCCTTGTCCCTCTGACACTGACACACCCTGGCCTTTCCAAGCTGTGTGGGACATGATGCTGGCATTCTCTCTCTACAAATCCTGCTGCAAATCAAAGCAGGGGTACCCAAAATACCAGACCAGGCTCTGCTATGGGGCTCTGCCTTCAGGGAGGCAGCAGGAGAATGTCCCAGATGGCTGTTGGGAAGGGGAGGCTGGTTTCTGGCATGGGCACAGCTCCCTGCAAGGTGATTCACGCTCACACACAGGTGAGAGCAGCAGAGGGTCTGTAGGGGTACAAGTTTGTCCTTCAGAAAGCTCAGCAAGTGCTTGGGATGTATCCCGTCCCAAGGAACAAGACTCCAGGTGGCAACTGGATGCTACCAACCACAGAGACAGGAGCCCTGGAAGGACACAAGGTGACACAGGATCACCCAGGCTGTGGGGGAAAGGGAGGGTCAGGGATAAGGGTCTGACACTGAGTGTCAGCACTGATGTTACTAAACAGGTTCAAAATCTTATCTAAAAGACAAGATAAGACTCAGTCTACTGGGGCAAGTCTCTGTGCAAAACAGCTCATCAGCCTGTGACAAACACGAGCTCTGGTGGCTTTCACGCATCACATTTAACCAGAGTCCCACATCCCAGTGGGCTGATATGCATCCTCAGAGTCCCAGCTCATGTTCTCATTTCCTACCTGAAAAGGGCTTGGATGTGCTGGATTAGTTCTTCGGATGTCACTTTTTACAGTAGGAGCTTCCCACTCCAGGTCAGAGTCCAAAACCAAATACTGAGCTTCTGGAAGAAGTTTTGGCAACTCAAACCCAGTCCTCACATTTCTCCCTTGAATAAAATGTCCGAGATACCACAACATGCATAAATTAAAAAAAAATAAAATGGCAGGGGGTGTGTTGGGGGAAAATAGGGGTAGAAAGGGAATGTACAGCAAAGGACAGGGCAAGGCAGGTGTGACATTGATCCCACGGTTGAAACGCTTGCTGTACATGACGGGAAGGAAAGGGGGTAGGGCTCGGTGGTGGGCTTGGCAGCTGGTGTAGGACACCCCTACTTGTCCTGCCTTTGCTCAGGATTCCTATTTGGAGAGTTTGCTGATGACACGAATGAGGGCTCCGTTCTCATCCTTCAGCCTTTGGTTGTCCGACTTCAGCTCTGTCAAAATCTGTGGAGAGACAAAGACAAGGTGGGATCAGAGGGGCTCGGGGGGCCAGAGGGGACATTGCATCCCCTCCACCCAGCAAACTTCCATGGCTCTGCAGCATCTCCAGAGCTTTTACAAGCTGGCTGCCAGGTGTGAGGGGTGAGAGGGGCCTTGAGCACAGCACTGAGCCAGGGAGCCCCAAGCCAGGGAGCCGCTGGTGCGAAGCAAGGCCACAGCCCCAGCAGCAGGTCAGGACCAGGCTGGCAGGAACCATTTTGGAGCTGTTTCATCCCAAACCTGTGCCCGGAGGCTAAATTCACCTCAGCAGACAACAATAAAGCTGTTTTCCTGATTTGCTTTTCCCATTTTGCCAGGGCTAGAGGGAAAAACAAAGGTCTGGAATCTTCGTTTAGGACAAATCTCTTTAGAATACCCCCAAATCTCCTTGGGACCCCACAGATATGTAACACAGCCACAAGTGCCAGGGCCAGAGGACTGGTAGAACACACTGACACTGGAGGTACCTCCTAGGTGCTCAGCTGAGGTTGCAACTCAGACAAAAGCCCAGGCACTTTAGAAATAGAGAAGAAATAGCTTTAACAAGACCCTTCCAGCATTTCCCATCGGCATAAACGCTGCTGACTTCCCGTGCTCTCCATGTTTCAGTGAGTGACCTTCTGTGGACTGTTCCCAGCTGCTGGGCACCAGAAGGAGGCACCCTGCTCCTGCCTGGGGTGTGACACACAAGGGGTCACTCCCAGCAGGGGTGCCAGCAGATCACAGGGCGACCAGCCCCAAGCCTGCAGGGGCACCCAGGGCAGAGAAGGATCACACGCATGGTACCTGATGAGCTCAGCCACGACTTCTGTCTGCCAAGGTGCATCTTGGAGGAGTTCCCTCAAATTAAAAATCTGCACTAAATCTTCTTCTTCCTCCTAACCTGGTGTTTCAGCTTTGACTACAATGTTCTGCCCCCCTCCACCTGCAGTCCCTCCATGATCACCAGCTCTGAGTGTGGACAGCTCCTGGGGCAGTACCAGCTCACACCAGAGCAATTCCCTTCTTCCACGGTTGGGCCATGGTGGCCCCAACACACCCCACTCCATCCCTGTGGGCACTGGTGGTGGATGCTTCAGGTGGGAGGTTTTGCCAGAGACGGAGGAGGGGTTGGTGCTGCATGGTGGGATATTGTGGAAAGGGTAAATCCATGTGCTGGGCTGGCCAGAGCTCCAGCCAGTGATGCTGAGTGTGCCTCCCTGGACCCAGTGCTGGTGTGACAGGTGCATCACCATGGCTGGGCTGTCACCAGAACAGCACTCGTGGCTCCTTGTGCCATTTCTCCTGGCCAAAGAAGAGGCATCGCCATCACCAAAGAAATCAGGAGCTCAGAGAGACAGCAGAGCCCTTGATGTCTCTGCAGTCCTCTGTTCCCTCGTGATCTTCACCTGCTACCCACACTGGTGCCTCCCAGCGCCCTGCAAGAGTCCCACCACCCACCAGGGGCTGCAGAGGGACAGCCCGTCAGGACCCTGCCGCTGCCTGGGGTGGCTCTGCAGTGCTCATTGCTGGGATGATGGGTGTGTGAAGACACTCGCTGACACTCGCTTTGGTAGAGAGAATCTGTCACAGGGTCCCAGAAACGATGCCAGAGAGAACCACCCCCATCCCAGGGCTCGGCTGGAGCATGACGGGGCTGTGCCTCACATGGGGGCTTTGTGTGACCTGTGTCACTTGTTTGAAAATGAAGGAGTGTAAAGTACATGTGAAATAAGAGCCTCTGGACAGGTTTCCTGGTCATAACCCGGCTCCACCAGTGCCCAGCGAGGCTTCCTGACATCAGCCTTACACAATATGAGCCCAGGGTGCTCCTCCCTTTGAAGCAGAGCAGCCTCAAGTCAGGTGAAATGAACCCCACAGGAACAGGCTGGAAAGGCTGGAAGTTTCCAGCAGCTTTATAGATGTCTCACAGGAACTGAGCAGGGCTGTGGCCCAGCCCCAGGGAACAGTGGGGCTGACCATGATGCAGCATCAGTGTCACCTGAGTCTGGGCTGGAGGCTGCTCTGAGCAGCATGGCTGTGTGTTACCTGGGGCACTGCAGAACACGGCTCCTCAGAAATAATGTGTATTCAGGAAAATGAGGTTCACTGAAAAGCACTGCTGCCAGAGCCTGGTACCTCTGGCAGAGCTTAAATCAGTGACATCACTGTACAGCTGTGATGTCCACTGACACCACTGAGGCAGAGTTTACACATACCCAGCAACATCCTGTGCTAGACCTACTGAAAGAGTTGGAAATAAACCAGCAGAGCTCGCAGACCATGGCTCTCCCCCAGCTCGGGCACTGGCAGGGAACTGCAGACCTGTGAGGAGGGAAGGATGAGCCTCAGCCAGACAGAGCAGAGGGGGGATGGAAGGGCAGTGATAACATGGGCACGTCCTGGGAGGAGAGAGGCGACTTGCAGGTTGTGAAACATCAGTTCTTTGAGTCTGGAAATAATTTTGCCCAGTTTTCCCTCTCAGATCTCAAAGCATATGGGGAAGGAGAATGACTTAAACTCACAGTTTATGAGAAGAAATGAGGCAGGGTGAGGTTGGTGGATAGTTCCACAGATTAAAACCAGAAAGGCTGTGAGATCATTTCAACTGACCATCTGCACAGTCCAGGGCACACAACATGACACCTGACTCTCCCGGCCCTTGTGACACACATGTGGGCTTGAGCTGAGACTCCTGGAAAGGGGAAGCCACAATTCCCCTGATTAGTTTGTTTCTATGGTTAATCAGCCTTGATATAATTTGTGTGCTAAGAATAGATTTTTTTATTCTGTGGTGCCACTTCCAGCCCACAGGAGCACATGACTTCTGTGTCTGAAGGGATATGAATATCCCTACTAACCTGCAAAGGACAGGTAGGGCCCCAAGAAAGGAGCATTTACAGCTTTATTTTAGCATTGAACCAATGAAGTAGCAGGAAGAGACGTAATTTAACTGTGTGATGTGAGGGCAAAGCTTAGGGAAGACTCATCCTTGGGTTTCAAACATTAATTGTCCTGCACTGGATTTAAAACAGAAGATTGAAAACAGAGCGCTCCTGGTCTGGCTCCTGCTGCATCCCCCACCCTGTGCCAGCCCACGGGAGGCAGCGGGGTGCTGAGCCTGTGGACTCAGATTCAAAAATTTCAGTTTAAAATAAGGAAAGTAGTTGGCCCTTTTTGTTCAAGTGACCAAGAAAACCTGCTGATGACAGCTCAATTTGTAGTTTTCCTAAAAATACCCTTTCTGTCTAAAATGTTCGCTTTTCACAACATCCCTGAAAATTTCTGACATTGTTCATCCTGACTTTGGATAATCTGATTTGCTGAGTGCCAGCTTCTCCCTGAACTAAGTCCAATTAAAAAAGAATTCCATTTTAAGGAGACATGTAGCATAAACCACCTATCTTCAAGTGTCCAAGGCCAGGTCGGATGGGGCTTGGAGCAACCTGGTCTAGTGCAAGGTGTCCCTGCCCATGGCAGAGGGTGGAAGGAGATGGGCTTTAACGCCCCTTCCAACCCAAGTCATTCTGTGGGTCTGTTTCAAGGCAAAGTACCTGGTAAGGAGCTGCTGGCACTGCCAAGCCACCCCAAAGCCATTCCCCAAAGCTAAGCTGGCAAGGGCAGCAGCATCTGCCGAGCAGAGCGAGAGCTAGCGGGCTGAGCAGAGCTCCAGCAAAGCCCTGCCATGGCAGCAGCACCATGCTCTTGGAATTCGGAGATCCTTTGCCACGAGCTTTTGAGCCACAAGCTTCACCAGACACCCTGGAGAGCAAGGAGGTGAGTGGGAAGCGCCCGGCCAGGGAGTGGAGACCTGCCTGGAAGAGTGGAAGAGGGAGGCAAGATGAGCTGGAGGGAAAACAGCTACAGCTCCTCTGATTCCGAGGGCTTGGCGGGCAGAGAAAGTCTGGCTACGACCCGGGTCAGAGCCCTGTTCTCAGCCAGCAGTTGCTCATTCATCTGCCTCAGAGTGTGAATCTGTTTGAGCTGGTGGAGATTCTGCAGAGAGTGAGAGGAGTGGACAGAGAAATATAGAGAGAACATCATGGAAACAAATGGGCACAGAAAAGAGAGTTTAGTCCACAGGCAGTGAAAGAAAAAAAGAGAGTAAAAGAAATTAGTAGCAGTGAGTGCTGGATGGGGAAAGCCTGACAACACACCAAGGATATTCTGGGAATCAGCCCTTTCTCCAGGGGCCCCCAAAGCCTTAAAAAAGGTCAAATACAGGGATTTCCCACCACAAAGCAGGATTATATTCTAGTTTACCCAGACAGCCCTGGGACTTGGGAACTGCTGTGAGACCTATCACCAGTGACTTACCACCTACACAGGCTCTGAAAGCACTGCTGGGAACTGAGAATTTCTTTAAAACTCCTTTTCTTCCTGTATCTCTAAAAGCCAAAGCAGCTGTGTGGAGCAAAGAGAAATCAGTTTCCTGAGAGACCCCAAAGGCACAGACCAAAGCATCTGAAAGTGTCACTGTCCCACAGCAGGTCACCGAAACAGGTACCAGGTCTGCTTGTGTCCCTCACCCCTGAGTGATGCTCCTGGGTCTGTCCAGGCTCAGTCCTGCCAAAACTTCTGGGGTTTGGGGGCGTTTCTCATCCCTTCTCACATTCAACTCTTCCCTGCCATGGGGCTCAATTTACCTCTGACCTTCAGAGGGGACAAGTCTGAACTTTAAACTGCCCATTTTAGGAAGAGGAGTTTGAATGAGAGCATCTCCCACAGTGGGGATGTGCCAGGAGGGCACTCCTGGTGACAAAGGCAACGGGGGGCACAGGACAGGGCACAGATGGAGCCCCACACTGGGGCTTGCACAAGTACAGCAGCAATGGGAGGCAGGGAACAGAAAAGTCATGAGGAAGCAGAACAGGGAAATGGTACAAGCCATGCAGACATCCCAGCGCCACAAGGATGACACTGCTCCCAGTAATGCTGAAGTGAATTTATGTGCTGGACATTTGTGGGTACCAGGAGATGCCGAGAGCTGCGGAGCTGCTTCCTGAGTGGCACCCCTGCCCCTCCTTCCTCCTGAGAGGTCGGGCAGCTGGGCCGCAAGAACAAGAACCCTTCCTGAGCAAGAATCCATCCTGCATGATGGAGAGAGCCCCAACACTGGGCAGTGGCAGGCAGGAAACATCCACAAGAAGAGTTGTAAGTTCAAGTAACAAAATCCCAGTCCCAAACCAAAGCAGTCTCCCAAAGCACCATATTCCTCCCCATGTCCTCTTACTCGTGAGCTCGCAGTGGCAGAAGACAGAGGGAAGGGTCTATGTGGAAGGGGGTTCTTTTCTGCCATTTCATTAGCAGCAAGCACTCAAAGGGAGGTGCTGTCTGTCCTGAACAAGGAGCACGATGAATAAATCTACTGCGACACAGACAATGACCATCCACCCAACTGGCACTACTCAGGTTGCCCAGAGAAGCTGTGGCTGGTCCATCCCTGGAAGTGTCCAAGGCCAGGCTGGACAGGGCTTGGAGCAACCTGGGATAGTGGAAGGTGTCTCTGCACATGGCAGGGGGTGGAACAAGAAGGGCACCTTCCAACCCAAACCAGCCTGGGATTTTGTGATGACCCAGAGCTGGCTGCAGCTGGCAAGGAATCTGCTGCATCCCAGGACATTTTGTCCAAGGACTCATTCCTGTACAAAACTGTACAAAAATGTACTTTGTATACCCCGCAACCATCAGCTCTGTTCTCAGCTGCCCAAAAGCACTACCTTAACTCTCCATGACAGAATGAAGACACCTCTTCAAAAAGCTTTGCAAAACCAAAGGAAGCAAGGCAGGAGGGCAGGGAGCCAGCAAAGGATGGGGTTTCAGCCCCTGAGATCATCAAACTGACAGAGCAGCTCCTTGGACACACCAATGCAATTCTGACACTGGATAAATCAACAGATCCCAAGACAGAGCTACAACCAACAAACTGCAGGAAAGCTGCAGTGACACCTCAGCAGTGAGATCCCTGCTCACCATATCCCATCCATCCATCCATCCATCCATCCATCCCTTCACCCGCTGAAGCTTTGCTGGCTGCCACTGTGCTCAGTGAGGACAGTCGGACACGGCACAGCTGTCCTGCGATACATCACACCAGGAGCTGCTGGAAGACGGTTGTACTGGAATAGTTACTTCTTCTGATGGTACCAAAAATGGTTGAGAACACTCGGTCTGTTCACCCTGGAGAAGAGGAGCCTGAGGTCAGACCTCACCAGGGGCTGCAGCTCCTCCCAAGGGGCAGCTCTGATCTCTGCTCTCTGTGAGCAGGGACAGGACCCAAGAGAATGACTGGAACTGTGTCAGGGCAGGTTTAGGCTGGATACCAGGGAAAGGGTCTTCCCCCAGAGGGTGCTGGGGCTCTGAACAGGCTCCCCAGGGAATGGGCATGGCCCTGAGGCTGCCAGAGCTCCAGGAGAGTTTGGACAGCGCTCCCAGGGATGCACAGGGTGGGATTGTTGGGGTGTCTGTGCAGGGCCAGGGGTTGGACTGTGGGTCCCTTTCACTTCAGGATATTCCATGATTTTATGATACACAGATAATAAAGATCCTCTGTTTTATCACAGGGCTCACAGCTGGCAGAAAGCACCTAACATATTTAGTAGGGGCATCGTGCTATGCGAGGTGGAAAGGACTGTTATCATTTCAGAGACCACCTCTGTTTTTCCACACCAGCACAGCATGGTCCCACCAGCCGCCGCTCAGCCTCCACACACCGCACAGCCCACAGAAAACATCATTTATGTAAAAACGTGCGTGTGCTGCAGGTAGGCCAGGCTCCTGTTTATGCACCAAATCCAGCAAAGGCTGGGAAGCTGGGACTGCAGCCAAGGGCAAAGAGCAGGATCTGGAAGATACCGCTGTGATTGCTTATCGCTCTGCTTGATACTTGGCTTAGCAAAAGCAGGTTTCTCAGTTCTCTGTACCTGCCTTCAATTAACGGATTTTGTGCCTGCAACACTAAATAAAAACGCCCAGAGCCTGCACGATGGCTCAGGCCAGGAGCTGCAGCACTGCTATGGAATAAAGGAGCTTCTGTGACCTTCAAGAACAATTGCTGTGTTAAGTTAGGACCTCGGGCACTTGGCATTGAATTCAGCTCAGTGCAAATGCTAATTTTCTTTCTCCTGCCTCAGCCAAGGTTCTGGATCTCCAGTTGAATTGTGCAGTCACTTAGGGAAATGCTGCACTGCTCTGTCACCTTTGCAAGAGCAGGTCTGAGGAGCAGCTCTGCGGAGCAGAACTGCCACCAAGGTTCTTGAGGTTACCAAGCCTGTATTGCTCCTCTTCACTTCTCTGTGGCTTTGGTGGCAGGGGTCACACTCCAGACAGGAACAAAGCCTGAAGTACAAAGCATTTCTGTCACCTCTGCCTCCTCTTCCTCAGAAGTCAGCTGCAAGGAGAGGACAGCCCTGGCCAGGACATCTGAAGTGCACAACTGGACACAGACACCCCAGGGCCAACAGCTGGATGTGAGTCTTGCTGGATTCAAAGACTGGTGGGAAGAATTCCCAAAAACAACCTGAGACCTAATCACCTGACAGGTTTGGTTGTTTCTACTTGCTGCTCTCCACACTAAAGGAAATTGGTGGATTCGCATTTTCCTTCACAATTCCTTACTTATTCCTTCTGACTGCACAACAGCTACTCAGGTAGCACAAGGAGTAAGAATGAAAGTCCAACCAGAATTAGCAGACTCTTTCCTGGCTCAACTCCCACACTAGGGACTAACAGGGATGCTCTGCAGAGGTTATCTCCCTCCAGGCAAACACAGCAAGGCTGATTCTCCCACTTCAAGGCATGATGAAAGTGGACACAACAGTTTCCTTTTGGAAAGGTCCAATTCAATGCTTCTTTCTTCAGAGATTTTATACTCCTTTTTTTTTGAGTGGCTATCAAACAAGACATGTCACAGCGCCCTCAGGTACTCACCACGTTTGAGGTTTTGCAAAAACTAGTGAAAATGTAGCAGCACCTCAGAAGAGAGGTTTTCCAATTTCCTGTCAATTTGTTCTACTAACAAAAGGCCACTTTGTTTGTTCGATGCAGCAAGAACAGGGCAGAGAGCAGAGTCAGCATCACTCTCGAGATCCTGAAGCTCATTTTCATGTGGACCACAGGTTCCTTAAGCTCATGTCTCTTGGGGCAGTGTGAGAACACATCCAACCTCCAGTAGTGCTTTTCCTTCTGCACCACCTTGGCTTCCATGGCTCTGCAGCTCCAGCCTACCTGAGCTGGAGGCGCTCTGGCTGTGTCCAACAGTCCCTACAGGCACCTTCCCTCATTAACTGCTTTCCAGAGCAGTATGTTTCCAAACTGAGGCCACTAGAGGCCACCACCTTGTCTTCTTACTTCATGGGCTGAAGCTGCAGGTTTGCAGTGATCTGCAGAGCTGAAGGACCAACACAAACTGCTCATGCCTGGATTTCTCTTGAAGACCACAATTCTGTAATTACAGGAAAGTCTCTGTGCAGTTAAAGGTTCCTACCTGCTGACTGAACAAGGAGTTTGGAATTTAGACATATTCAATCCTTTCTCCTTCTCCTCCTGGCTCACACATCCACACTTATTTTCTCATCTCTGAGAGAACAAGAGCCTTTACAGCAAGAATCCACCACATCATTGTGCTACTTATTGCAGCAGAAGATGCAGCACAAGCCAATGGTCCTTTCAAAGCCATGTGCTTGGTAGAAACACGAAGCTTCAAACAGAAACAGTTGGAACCTCCTCCAGGGCGGCAGGAACTCGTTTCCGTCAGCGCGCAGTGCCGGGAGAGCTCTCAGGAGGGTCCTTCCTTCTGAGAGCAGCTCAGTCCCACCTGCTCATGTTGAAAGGGAAGGAAAGCACGGGGCAGAGCCAAGGGGACACTCATTCTGTGAACACGAGCACTGAAATACAGCGTAAGGTGACGCAGCGCTGCTGAACCGGGGTGAGGCTTTAGGGGTGCGTGGACGCTGCCTCGGCTCTGCAGGGCTCCCCTCACAGGCAGAACCGTCCTTGCAGCCACACCATGGGAGCGAGAACGCGCCAGAGCACCAGTGGCCATGGCTCGTGACAGCAAGCCATGCTGCACATCCCATCAGGAAGCAAATTCCTCTTTGCTGGAATTATCCCAGGCTGCCGTGGCCTCCCAGTGACATGCTTTGGGAAGGGAGTATAGGAACACAACCACTCTGTGTTTTATCCTGGCCAGTGTGCGTGAGCTCAGAAGCCAGCTTTGTCTTCTTACCCATCCGGAGAGAACCTCAGCGGCTTAACTTGGGCTGCAGACTAGTCAGAGCACAGGGGGTCAGCACACTGGAACTCAGCGATGCCACAAAAGGTTAGTTTGGGAAGGCATTTAAGGAGAATAGCTTTCACCATTCTCGGATCAAACAGCAGAACAAATCAAACATAGGAGCAATCAGATGAATGAGAACAGGACAGTTTATTAGCATTTCATGTTTGGAGAACAGGGCCATTAAAGCAAGTTCTGACTGCAGAAAGGAAAATGAGATTCTTCCCATGGACACCTTTAACATCCTCCTGGGTGACAATCCCCAAAGACATGAATATAAAGCATAAAAAATGGAATAGACACAGTGAAGATTATTTCTTACCTTCATTTCCTCCTCCATTTCAGAGAGTTTCCGCTCCAGGGCTCGCTTCTCCTGTTTACAAGGATTCATAACAAAGAAGGTCACAAGGATTTAGAAGAAAAATTTACGGCGTATTTTCTTCTAAAGAAAAATAAGAGTCTTGTGTTTCTGTAGCAGCATTCCCTGAAGAGCCCAAAGCAAGGCAGAGGTTACAACCAGGAGCTGATCAGATGCCCTGCTGCCAGCAAGGCAGCTGGCAAACCAGCAGGATACGTGCTGGGCCTGTTTGGGCAGATCCCAAACTCTATTCATACCCCTAATGAAATTATCCCCCATTTTCAGTGATCCCAGTTCTCAGGAGTTGCTGATGTAATGTGATTTTGAGCTCTGTAGGTGAAGCCATGGATTTACTTATACTCCACTGAAGGCGGCAACGAGAAAAGTCACAGAGCTGCTCAAATAGGAAACAGAACAAGGAAATTCCCTGCCTGGAAATCCTGTTTCTCCCAGATAATCCAGGGCTGCAAAGCTGACTGCTTTTGGTGCATTTTAGAAAGTGAGGATTAGACTCTGCCATGTGAGTGGCCTCAGCTAAGCCCGTGCCAAGGCGGGGAAGACCTGGACTCCTTCAGTGACTTTCCCAACATGAAGGGGCTCAAACTGTTCCAGGGACACGCCCTGAGAAGGGGGAAGTGGGAAACATGCATCAAGAACAGGATTTACACTCTCTGCCCTGCTCCTTTGCCCTATGCAAAGAGCCATGAGACAGTAGAGTGAGGAAAAGGCAGCTTCTGAGTGTGCTGTGGATGATGAGTTCTGGGTCACTTTTTGCCCACAGCACAGTTCATCCAGGGAGTCATCAGTGCAAAGTGCACGCACCATTCTGGAAACAGTTAATGCATCTTCACTGAGAACCGCTGGACATGTTTTTACTTTCTAACTCTCAGAATTTGTGGCTGTTGTGATCCTAATTCAACAGAAGTTATGCAGGATGTTGCCCTGACTTCAACAAAGCCAAGTTCAAGGTCCTTGTCCCTGGGTTGGGGCAATCCTTGGTATGAACCCATGCTGGGGGATGAAGAGATTGAGAGCAGCCCTGTCCAGGACTTTGCCTTGTTCCCCCACCACGCCAAACCAGTCTTTACTTGTAAGGATCAAGAACGTTTTAAAGCATAATGGACCAACAGTCCTCCAGTGTGATATAATCCATTGGTCTGCAGCTGCTTAAAATGAAAGAGAGGAAGGAATCAGAATGAAGCTGATGTGCAAAGAGAGCAGCAGAGTCTCAGGCCCTGCAAAGGTCAGAACACAATTATCACTGCTCCTCAAGGCAAAAATACAACTTATCTTTTAATTAATGCTTCCCTTCTAGAAATGACTGCCCTGCACAGCAACACGAGGCACAGGCTGTGATTCAGAAGAAAGCAGAGACACGTACCCTCTTCTCCATCTCCAGCATGCTGGACCGGTCAGAAGTTTTCTCCTGTTTCTGCCATGGAAATTAAAAATAGAAAGTGATTAAACCTGAGAGCACTCACAGGGTGCTGCACAAAGGCCAAGACAGCCCACAGATGCTCTTGCTTGGGATGCAACAAGTTAATTTACAAAATTACTCGCTCACTTCTGTCTCCTCTATGGCACCTTCCCTCCCTTTACCATCCTGGAACAAGTGTTGGTTTGTCATGGCCAGTGCTTAGTTTCTTCAGTCAGGACCTGGATTTTTCCTTACCTGGGCTGCTTTTTCCAACTTTGCTTTGATATCAGCCAGCTCAAGCTGGGCTTCTTGCAGCTTTGACTTCAGCTTTTGATTTTCAGACAGGGCGCTCTCGTACAACTGAAATGCAAAGCAAGAACTCAGTTAACCAGGCCGCTCCTGGTTAATTAACCCCATCCCACCATGCTGCTCTGAGCAGACGTGTGCCCTCAGCACTGAGCTGAGAGGTTCACTTTGCTTCCACACATCAGGAGATGAGAAGGGAAAATGAAACCCACTTGGATGCTTTACTTATGTTTTCGTAATTCATGAATATGAAATAAGAAAACAGCTGTTGAATTTTGTAGGGAGTTTAAACACAGCCAAGAGGCAAAAGAAGGGACAGTTTTAATTTAGGTAATTCTTTACTCACAGGGTGGTGAGGCCCTGGCATAGGTTGCCCAGAGCAGCTGTGGCTGCCCCATTCCTGGAAACGTCCAAGTCCAGGTTGCTTGGAGCAACCTGGTCTAGTGGAAGGTGTCCCTGCCCATGGCAGGGGATGGAATGGGAGGAGCTTTAAGGTCCCTTCCAACCCAAACCACTGGATTCTTTGAAACAGAAAATGAACATAAACGTCATCTCTTTCTTCCCACTGATTCTTGGGGCCGGTTTCTGCATCAACAGGCATGTTCTGTGGTGTGTGCAGTGACAGTAATACGTTTAAAAAATCCTACTTTCTTATAGTCCCTGTTGCTCTCCTCCTCTGCCCGGCTGCTGAGGGCGGCGAGCCGGTTCTCCCTGCGGCTGTAGGCACTGGAGCGGCTGGAGGCACGGTCGCTGTAGGACGAGTCACTCGCGGTGGGGTTCGTAGCTGCTTCCAACCTGAAACAGGAGGAAGATCCTGCACTGTGGAGCTGTGGTAGCTTGGAAGAGCCAGCACAGGGCCCAGCTGGCTGGGACTGGAGGCCGTGGCAGACCCAGCTGAGCTGGGGCTCTGGGGTCTGTGGGAGCACCCTCCACTCGGCCCCGGGGATCGCTGCCCAAAACCCGGCAGCTGCCACCACTACAACAACTGGAAAAAATCCCCAGGGTACCAGCCCAGCCTCCCATGGGCAGTGACTTCCCATGAATCTCATCCTCATGGTGGGAACGAGCTCCATTTCTAAGAGGGCACTGAGGTAAATAATTTGGGGAGTAAAGAACAGAAGCAAACTGGCACCACAGCTGAGCTCAGGAAAGGACCAAATAGCCAGTATCAGACTGGATTTGAAGCACAGGAAATCCTCAAAGCCATATAAAAACATGCTGCCAATAAATATTACACAGAAAAAAAAAAACAAAAACAAAAAAAGAAAATTCTTACCTGGAAAGTCTTTCATGCTGAAGGAAAAAAAAAAGAAAGAAAAAGATAATTAATAATGAGGAGAATTAAAGGTTCAATTCAAAAACTGCAGAGCTTCCAGGCAGGACCAATTTCCCACCTCAGATACCAGCACCCAGCTCATGCCAGGCTACACAGAGATTTCCCAGCCCAAACTGGGAATCTCCAGTCTCTGCCTGAATCTTCAGCTGCTTCAGCTCCTCTGAAGCATTTATTTTGCTCACCTAAGAAATCTTCAACCTTGCTGTTCAAATCCTCATTTCCAGAATTGAAATTCCTTCCCTGGAATCCAAACTAATTTATTGTTTCCCTTTTCCAGTGAAGTTATTCTTCCTGACTATGATCACTGTGCTGTGTGTGATGTGGGTGAGGGGGATTAACAGACACAGGGATCTCCCAGCGTTTGTGCTGAACTTGAGAAAATCGCAAACACTCTTCTCTCCACGGGCAAGTACCTCCCCATGGAGAAAAGCTTCATCGTGGCACAGAGAGACACAACAGCAGATGCAGGAGGGAGGGAGAAGACCCTTACACCAGCGTGGTTGAAGCCTGTGTTGGGTTCTTCTTTCCCCATCAACATCCAAACCTCCGCTGTGCTGTCCTCGGCTGCCTTTGGACATTGAGGGGCTGGAGCGTGTCCAGAGAAGGGGGCGGGGCTGGGGAAGGGGCTGGCGAACAAGGAACAGCGAGGGAGCTGGGGGGGCTCAGCCTGGAGAAAAGGAAGCTCAAGGGGGACCTGGCTCTGCTCCCAGGGAACAAGGGACAAGACAAGAGGAAAGGCCTCGATTCGTGTCAGGGGAGGCTCAGGTTAGGTGCGTATTAGGGAAAATTTCTTCCTTGAAAGGGTGGTCAGGCCCTGGCACAGGCTGCCCAGGGCAGTGGTGGAGTCACCGTCCCTGGAAATGTTCAAAAAATGTGTAGATATAACACCTGGGACCATGGTTTAGTGGTGAACATGGCAATGCTGGGGCAATGTTTGGACTCAATGATCTTAGAGGGTTTTTCCAACTTAATAATTCCATGATCCTATGAATATCCTACAGAGGCTGGATGTGGTAAACCACCATTTCAATAAAGTTTTCTGGATCGAACAGTTCCTTTCTACAATTGCATAAATCCAGTGGTGATGGCATCACTCTCCCGCAGGACATGCCACACCGACAGCCATCTCCTCCACGAGGCTTCTGTCCGACAGACATTTACTCAAGTTCCAGGTGCATTCCAACTCTTTATGGCCCCTTGAACTGGAAGTTGAGCCCAATATTCCTCTGCTGGTTTATCAGTCGCATCATCGTTCTGAGTGAGCACAAACCTCGCACAGGCAGTTCCAGCCAATTCCCTACACTCATTTTAATACAGTCAACACAAAGGACATCACGGAGCAGATGAGGGGTCAGGCTTTTAGTGCCCAGACATGCTTGTGCTGCTTGTGCTGTCAGCTACAGCAGTAAATCCAGTGCTAACGCCCTGTTGGGAGAAAGATTTGCTGCCTGTCACCCTGGTGCTTGAAGACTTCAGACTTCCTGCTCCCTCCTGGCACCCAGACAATGCCTCTGATCCTGGGCAGGGATCTGGGAGTACACCCCACGGAGAGAGCAATTAAGTCACCCATTACATGGAGGAGAAGGGTGGACAAGTGATCTGGCCACATCTCCACTCAGAGCCAGAGGAGCACGGGGGCAGGTCCCAGAGCATCCCGCCCTGTGCCCAGCCCTGCCCGCTGCTTGCCAGGACACAGCAACCTATTACCTGCCCCTGGCTGCTGAGTTTTTAATTCTTCCCACCCTAATGTGACCCTCATCTTGCATCCTGATTCAGGACGGGAGGGTGCCCAGGGAGTCTGCAATGCCAATGCATGGGCTCTGCAGCCCGGCCTCTGGCACACCGTACTGTGAACTGACCAGCACCAGATAAATTAACTGCCGGGACCCGGCACGTGGAGCCTCACGGATGGACCACACGCTCAGACAAAGCTGCTACATGCAGAGATCAAAAGGACTAGCAAACCCTGCTATGAATCAGCACGTTCTCCCTCCAGCTGTGCCCACAGGGCCACCCTTAGCCAGGCTCTTGGGCAGGTCTAGTGCCAGCCCCACCCTGTCACCACCACCAAAGCTCCAGGAGGCCGTCCTGGTGCAGCCACAGGCCCTGAGCTACGGCAGTGGGTCCAGCCTGGTATTATTTTATTTGCTCTAATAAAATCTCTCTCCCCTTTTCATCTTACAGGTGAGAAACCTCCCAAGGAAGACAGCAGATGTACTTCCACCATGGCTAAGCCTTGCTGCACCTTCACAAGCCACGCTGGATGCTGTCTGGGAAGCATCTCGTGCAACTCAATGCCCGGCAGCTGCCTGATGTCATGACAGGGACATGGCCCTCTTGTCCAAACAGCTCTGGCTTGGGCCGTGCTCTGTATGAAACCCGAAGGCAGCAAGTTGGGTCAGTTTCTGTACAGCTGGCCTGTGGCACAGAGCTGTTGTTAGAAAGACAGACCACAAATCCAAACACATCCTGGGCTCATGCAGGGCAAGGGGAGATTCTGCCCCTGTGCCCCGCTCAGGTGAGACCCCACCTGCAGAGCTGCCTCCAGCCCTGGGGTTCCAGCACAGGAAGGATGTGGAGCTGCTGGAGCAGATCCAGAGGAGGCCACGGAGCTGCTCTGAGGCCTGGAGCCCCTCTGCTCTGGAGCCAGGCTGGGAAAGCTGGGGGTGTTCACCTGGAGAAGAGAAGGATCCAGGGAGTCCTTAGAGCCCCTTCCAGTGCCTAAAGGGGCTCCAGGAAAGCTGAAGAGGGACTTTGGACAAGGATCTGGAGTGATGGGACAAGGGGCAATGGCTTCCCACTGCCAGAGGGCAGGGTTAGATGGGATACTGGGAAGAAATTCATCCCTATGAGGGTGGTGAGGTCCTGGCACTGATTGCTAAGAGAAACTGGGCACAGCTGCCCCTGCATCCCTGGAAGTGCCCAAGGCCAGGCTGGACAAGGCTTGGAGCAACCTGGGATAGTGGAAAGTGTTCCTGCCCATGGCAGGGGGTGGGACTGGATGAGCTTTGATGGTCTCTTCCCACCCAAACCAGCCTGGGGTTCTAGGATTCTACAAAGGATTTGCCGTTTTCAGCCACACACATGCTGATCTCTCCATGGCGCTCTGTTAGCTGAGCTTTCAACATTTGTTTCTTAAACCCCTCAGCAGCCTGACAGCTCCTTTTAAATCCTGGCCCAATGACCCAACCTCCCCTGAAGAGCTGGAGAACAGAATTACAGTGATTAACAAGGCTCTTGCTGAAAGTTATTTGTGCACTTTATGCTAATCCCCTTCAGTGACAACTTTTGCTATGATGACGAATGGCTGGGCAAGTAATCCACTCCTTAGCAAGCCTGAATTTACTTCAGCAAACGCACCTGGTAACGGATTTGAACAGTTCTGGGAAACACCACGTGGCTGGGCAAGGTGACATGGAAACCAGGCAATGAACCCAAGCAGGTCCCCGAGCCAACCTAGGCACTTGCAGCAAGAGGAAAAACCATTTCTGTCCTTTTTTTTTCTTCAAAGAAATGAGAATTTCCATATGCAGAGAGAGCAGGGGCATGCTTCCACAAAGGAAGGGTGGGATAAGAAAGGAATCACTTTAAACATACACAGCAAAAAGGTGGAAACCCCCCAGGTTTATTCTATTTACAACTTTCCTGTGATGGATACTGAGATGGATTGGTTCAGACTGTGACTGTCTCTATGTGTTTAAAGAGAAGCAAAGCGCCAGATGAGAGGAGAGGACCTGCATCATTCCTGCTGCTGCCAGCACTGAGCAGAGCCACCCTGCAGTAACCTGGAATCACGGAATCACAGCACCTTTAAGGCTGAAAAAGCCCTCCAAGATAAGAACAATGAAGCTGGAGAAGAGTCTGGAGCACCAGGAGCAGCTGAGGGAGCGGGGGGGCTCAGCCTGGAGGCTCAGCGGGACCTTCTGGCTCTGCACAACTCCCTGACAGGAGGGAACAGCCAGGGAGGGTTGGGCTCTGCTCCCAGGGAACAAGGGACAGGACAAGAGGAAACAACCTCAAGTTGCATCAGGGGAGGTTCAGGTTGGATACTGGGGAAAATTTCTTCCCTGAAGGGATGGTCAGGCCCTGGCACAGCTGCCCAGGGCAGTGGTGGAGTCAGCATCCCTGGAAGTGTTTAAAAAACATGTGGATGTGGCACTTGGGACATGGGCTAGTGGTGAACATGGCAGTGCTGGGGGAGTGGTTGGACTCAGTGATCTTAGAGGGCTTTTCCAACCTCAGTGACTCTGTGATTCCATGATTCTATGAAACACTGGAGGAGGTTCTTAACTGAGACATCCCTGCCATCTGTTCAAAGAGAGACAAGCATCTTCAGAGGCCACTGGGATGTCACACTGGAGACACAGTTTCAGCAGAAAACAGCTTCTTTCCAGCTCAGTTCTGCCCTGTGTTTGACCATGGCACCTTTGGAGCCCTCTCCATGTGCTTCCAGCTGCACCTGCTCCATCAGCACAGGCCCTGCTGGCCCTGCCCGCATTGCCCTGTCCTCTCAAACAGCCACCAAATATTCACTGGCATTCCAGCAGCATTGGCTGGCTCCCTGCGCTGCCCATGGAAGTGAGGAAGGAGGTTGTTTGCTCAGAGATGCCATCCCAGAGCTGGAAATTCCAAGGTCAGAATGAGAAGGTGAAGGACGAAACTCTCCTTCCTTCATTGATGGGAAAAGAAGTTGGGAATGAAGAGCTGAGGCATCGCACGTGCACTTGACTGAGCTGGTGCAAGAAGGGTCTTTTCCTTCCTGACTTTCCTGAGCGAAATGGTCAGGGTTTGTGAGGGGATGCTGAGAAACTGCTGTATCCACTCCAGTCATCAACAAATGCACTGGAGGCTTTTTTCTTTCCCTGACAAATTTGGAGCAGCACTGCAGTTTTACCCAGATTCCTTTATTTCCCTTGGGATCAAAATTCAACTAGAAACATCAAGAGCCAGGGAAGCACCAAGTTGTGAAATTATTCTTCCATAATCTAAACAGGGTCAGACCACTGCAGGGGTTGGGGTGGGGAGAACACGCAGGGCTGGAGGCGGCTGTCCTGATTCGGAATCCAGCACAGCAGCCGAGACGAGCCCCGGGGCTGCTGCCCAGACACCCGAGGGAGTGACTTCTAAAGGAAAACTAAAAAGCACAGAGCACTTGCAGCCATGCTCACAGGCTTCTGGTAATCCTCAGCTCTTAGAGCTCTCACCAGAGACTCCATCACCTTCCCTCCCATCCATCTCATGGTGGGCAGCACATCCAGGTAGTGCTGGGGTGGTGAAGGACACTGAAGGGGTTCAGACCATTTTGCCAGCTCAGAGATGATCCAACCCAGGTGGGCTGGAAAAATATCAGTATCTGAGATGGGACCCAAGAAAAAAGGGCAAAGAGCACCACAGAATCATGGAATCAAAGGATAGTTTGAGTTGGAAGAGGCTTTCAAAGCTCATCCAGTTCCAACCCCTGCCATGGGCAGGGACATCTTGCACCAGACCAGGTTGCTCCAATCCCTGTCCAACCTGGCCTTGGACACTTCCAGAGATTCTCAGGGTGCTGACATTGGTCAGTCTCAGGAAAAAGGCACAGCTGGGCACTGGCCATGGCTCCACCTATCCAGAGTGCTGGGATGCTGCCTTGTGCCAGGAATACCATCCAGGACTGATTTTAAATATGTACTCAGACTGTGGAGGGCAGGAGCCTTCCCTTAAAAACTCAGAAAATTTTCCAGCTGTTGGGAGCTCAGTGATGAATAATTAAAACCAAATTCCTCATGGAAGGTTTCAATAAAATGCAGCCCTGAACTGCAGTGCCAAAAGGGGGATTGGTGGCTGCTCCTGCCAAGGCAGAAACTGCCCTAATTGCTTCCAATTGCATTCTGTGGCTGAGGTTGGAGCCAGTGAAGGCACAATTCTCTACTATTTACATTTTTTCAAGGAAAAAAAAAACAAAAAACAAGGAAAAAAGAGAAAAAATTAGACGCTTTGGGAACATTTTATGCTTCTTTATCTCCAACTGGCCAATCTCAGGACAGTGTACACTATTTTAAGAGAGTTGTCAAGGAATTTATTTTGGTGTGTTTTGTCTCAGAAATTCTGATCAATGTCTACGATTAATTAACCACCAAGTAATGAGACCCAGGGGCACAGCTCCAGCTCTGCCCTCCTTTAAGCAACAGGGCAAGTTTTAGAAACCCCTCAAATTTTATTCTTGTGCTGGCAAATATCCTCCTGATGAGCTGTGTTTATTTTAGAAATTAAATGCAAAATAAAGCCAGCTGGTTTTGGAGTTCTTTCCCTTTTATAAGCAAAAGCCACTATGTTCCTGCAGTTACGTAGCTCGGCTGCTCCTACATGAGCTCCAGCGCTGGGCCAGGCTGATGTGTGTTCCAAAGGACAACCTCTCCTTCTCAGGAGCATGGAATGTCCTGAGCTGGAAGAGATCCATGAGGATCGAGTCCATCTCCCGGTCCTGCACAGACACCCCAACAATCCCACCCTGTGCATCCCTGAGAGCATTGTCCAAATGCTCCTGGAGCTCTGGCAGCCTTGGGGCTGTGACCATTCCCTGGGGAGCCTGGGCAGTGCCCAGCACCCTCTGGGGGAAGAACCTTTCCCAGATACCCAACCTAAATCTCCCCAGGCACAGCTCCAGCCCTTCCCTCAGGTCCTGTCACTGTCACAGAGAGCAGAGATCGGAGCTGCCCCTCATGAGGAGCTGCAGCCCCCAGTGGGGTCTGACCTCAGGCTCCTTCAGGCTGAACAGAACAAGTGCCCTCAGCCGCTCCTCGTGTGGCCTGTTCAGACCCTTCCCCATTTCTGTATCCCTCCTCTGGACACTCTCCAATAGCTTCAGATCATTTTTATATTGCAGTGCCCAAAACTGCCCCCAGGACTGGAGGTGAGGCCACGCCAGGGCAGAGCAGGGTGCTGCTGAGGGCAGGAATCCTCCAGGAGCCAGCACAGCCAGAGCCGAGCTGGAAGGAAGAAAAGCCAGGAGCAGGCTGCCTGGGACACCTTGGACCATCCCCAGTGGGTACAATTCAGGTCAGTGTTCCCCTCCAGCCGCATCTGTCATTCCAGTCAGGAATGGCTGGGATCAAGTTTAGTTTTTCAGTGGGTGCAGAATAGTTCAAAGGTCTGGCTGAACTCTGCTTTTGAGAGTTATTTCGAGGTTATTGCCTCCCTCAGAAAGCTGCTCCTCTGACCTGAGAGCTGTGGTTTGTGCAGCATCCCGTTAGCTCCACTGGCGTGATGGATGTGCTGCTTCCAGCTCGAGCCTGCATTTGTGCAAATGCAAGGATTCCAAAATCCCGTGGATATGATTAATAATCCAGTGCAGTCAAACCACCTCCATGTAACCTCCAACTCCCCAAAGCCTGATGCAAAATATGTTTTCTCAAACTATAAATCAATAAACTTTGCTTAAGAAAAACTGCTGTTACTGAAGCATAATATTAAAAGCTTCTCCGAGATGGAATAGTGGCTTTGGCAGCTGGCTTCAGCAGATCTCCTTGTTTTCAATACAAACAGCACATATTTAATCAGAAACAAACATCCAGGGCTGTGAGGGACTGATGGCGACATCTCCTGCCATCCCAAACAAGCTACAGTTGGATGCTGGTCTGTGCCATGTGTGCCATGGCCAGCCTGTGGCTCAGTTCTCCAAAACCCGCCCATGGCCCATGGGCTTTCCAGCAGCTGCAGTTTATTCCCATTGTCTCTTGGGGATAAAACTCACCATGTAAAACATCAGGCTGGATAGTATTTTAATTTAGGAAAGGCCATAATTCTGAAATGCAGGGTTTGTTGCTCTTTTTTCCTTCTTTTCTAAGGGATCAAATTTTACTGGTGAAAAATTTAATTTTGCAAAGCGACGTGATCTTAGACAAAACTCTCCAGACATGTGGAAATAAAAACCGAGCGGCCAAGTGACATGAGAGGAAAAGATTTCTGCTCCTAAATTTCTTCCAGATGAGAATGCCATAGGCCTGCAGGAACCCCTTCCCTGCCCTGCAAAAGCTCTGGCAGGATGTTCTCAGGTGTTTCATCAGGGACTTAAATACCTCTTGAGCCACCAGTGAGGGTGAGAGCTGCCAACAGCCAACTCGGCAACTTTTCAGTGTGAGGTTCACTCCAAAATCCAGTGAATACCTCCTGAGCCAGCAGCCACATTCCCAAAACAGCACTGCGGGCACAGGCAGCACATGGCAGCGAGACTGGAATAATGGAATCACAGAACAGTGAAGACTGGAAAAGCACTCTAAGACCATCAAGCCCAAATATTACCCCAGCACTGCCATGTTCACCACTACTTCATGTCCTCAGGTGCAATATCCCAGGTGCCACATCCACAAGTTTTTTGAACACTTCCAGGGATGGTGACTCTACCTCTGCCCAGGGCAGCCTGAGCCAGCGCCTGACCACCTTTCCGGGGAGGAAGTTTTCCCCAATATCCAACCTCAACCTTCCCCCGTGCAACTTGAGGCCATTTCCTCTTGTCCTGTTGCTTGTTCCCTGGGAGAAGAAGAGAATGATCCCCACCCAGCAGTGCTGGGTTAATGTCTGGACTCAGTGATCTTAGAGGGCTTTTCCAACCTTAATGGTTCCATGATTCTGTGATTCTATGCACCACCTCCCATGAACAGCACAATTAGAGCTGCCAGTACACAGGGAAATGGATCAACTGGGCTCTGTCTCTCTTCCAGCCCTATTTTTGATGGGTTTGTGTTCGTTTTATGAAAAACAGAACACTAGTGGGCTCCTGCAGAGAAGCAGACACTGGTTTCCAGCTCAGCAGGATGAAGTGGTTTGCTGCTCACAGAGGTTCCACCCACTCTCCCCATCACTCCTGTGGCTGTTCATTCCCATCCCGCAGCACTTCCCTCTCTCTCTGTCCCTGGTTTTGTGGCTGTACCACGAACTGACCCAAATTAAGGGTATCATCTTCCTCCTCCTCCCTTCACCCCTTCTACAGTTCCAACTGATTCCCTGCTCTGGTGGAACCTCAAGTTGCCCCTGACCTTGTGACCTCCTGCAATGAGCTGTGGTTTCAAGGCTGAGCTATCCCAAGGGATTGCTCTCCAACTGCTTAACCAGCTTCTCCAAAGGCAACAACTCTGACCAGACAGCTGAGGGTCAAACAGGAGCTTTAAATGAGGCTGTAGCGTTACATCAGGTCCTTTCCAAATCATCCATGACCACTCAGAGCCTTTAATAGTTAACAGACTCCCTGCTCCAGCTTTGGCTTGGATCAATTCTGCTGCTCGGGAGGGAGGAGAGCTGAAGGAACTTCAGCCTCAGGGACAGAAGCCATTCACCCCACAGGTCACAGCACATGCCCTGACCCATCTTGTTTATACATCCAGATGCAGGAGCATCGTCTGGCTACTGAGTCACAGCAGGGAACATCTCATGGGTGGTGCCCTGGGAATGACCAGAAGTTCCTGATATGCTTCCAGATATGGACATTTAATGAGGAAAACTCAAAAAAAAAACCCCCAAGGACAAACAATGTAGAAGGATTTCATCCTGATACCCATCTGGGAAACATGATGCTTGAGGAATAACCAGGGATAAACAAAACAGGGTGCTGGAGAACACAGATGAAGGTTAATTGCCTGAAAGTTCAAGTTTCAGCATCTTACATTTTTTGTTGGCTGCTGGGAGGGAAGAGAATCATTTCCACAAACACTGCGTAACTAGTCAGAAATCCAGAAATTAGATAGAAGCTGTCATGAGACAATTTACTTGATCCTGTTTCAATTTATGCAGCATCACTTTTATCACAACCAAACGGGTCCAAGCCACTAAATGGAAATCCAGGAAAATAAAGGTTCCTGGAGAAATATTTTCGTAACACTTTTTATTCTCTAACACATTGGCAGTGGCAGCACAGCAAGTTAAATGATTCATAGAAGAAAACCCCATGTGAGAATAAACCTGTGACCAGGAATATCTGAAACAGATGGAACCTGTTGCAAAAACACCACAGAGCAAAAACTGACCATCTGACACATTTATATTCCAAACTCGAGGAAGGCTGTAATCCTATCAGGCATTTCTAATGACCTCCCAGCACTCTGGGACATTGACTTTTTACACAGGCAAGTGACAAAACAAGTGGGAGGATGGTTTTTAAGTAAGAGAGGAGAGATTTAGATCAGATGTCAGCAAGAAATTCTTCCTGCTCCACCCCTGGAAGTGTCCAAGGCCAGGCTGGACGGTGCTTGGAGCAACCCGGGCTGGTGGAAGGTGTCCCTGCCCATGGTGGGGGTGTGATGAGATGAGCCTTAAGGTCCCTTCCAACCAAACCACTCTGGGATTCTGTGATTCTATGATCACTTATACATTAACACCAACCCTGGTAGTGTGATTTGCATGCTGAGCACCTGCAGCTCAGCCACTCACAATTTTGTGCATTAGCTTTTCTTTTTGCTGTAAGATTTGCTTTGCCTTCCCGACGTACGTGTGCACACGACCGTAGCCAGCCTCGGTGCATTTGCTGCCATGGTAATCAGTGCTCAGAGCACTGCTCAGAGCACTATGGGCTCCGTGTGGGGGCTCGTTAACAGAGACAGTGATTCGGGAACTGCTGCTTTTTATACTCAAGTATTACTATCAAGTGACTTGGTGAAAACATACGGCCCATAAAAGGTGATTCTCCTGCATCCCATATTTCACCCAGCACGGCTCCTTCAGATGCTCCAGTGAAAGGCAAAATAAAATAAATCAGTGCAGACCACTGCGTACACTTATAGCTTTATTGCTGAGCCCTTCCTGATAAAAATTCAGCTGGAAAGCTCAGGTTATATGCTCTGAAGGTGGCTTAACGAGGGAGAGATCTAACATCAGAGGCAAAGAGCCTCGCAGTGAAACCATGAGCATGGACAGAACAAGAAGAATTATACAGAATCTCTTGAGGAGTGAGTAACAGCCATCAAGTAGCTACTTCACAACTGGGCTGGGCAGAGAATGGACAGAGAGCAGCCCGGGGGAGAAGGACACGGCGGTGTTGGTGCATGAGAAGCTCAGTGTGCCCCGGCCACGCGCTCTGGCAGCCCAGAAACCCCCCGCGTGCTGGGCTGATCCCCCAGCGTGGGCAGCAGGGGAAGGTGGGATTCTGTCCCCCTGCCCCGCTCAGGTGAGACCCCACCTGCAGAGTTGCCTCCCGCCCTGGGGTTCCAGCACGGGAAGGACGTGGAGCTGCTGGAGCAGATCCAGAGGAGGCCACGGAGATGCTCTGAGGGCTGGAGCCCCTCTGCTCTGGAGGGAGAGGCTGGGGGAGCTGGGGGTGTTCACCTGGAGAAGAGAAGGATCCAGGGAGTCCTCAGATCCCCTTCCAGTGCCTAAAGGGGCTCCAAGAGAGCTGGAGAGAGACTTTGGACAAGGGCCTGGAGGGACAGGACAAGGGGGAATGGCTTCCCACTGCCAGAGGACAGGGTTAGATGGAATATTGAGAAAGAATTCTTCCCTGTGAGGGTGGGGAGGCCCCAGCAGAGGCTCCCCAGAGAAGCTGTGGCTGCCCCATCCCTGGAAGTGACCAAGGTCAGGCTGGACAGGGCTTGAAGCAACCTGGGCTAGTGGAAGGTGCCCCTGCCCATGGCAGGAGGTGAAATGACATGGGCTTTAAGATTTCTTCCAACCCAAACCATTCTGGGATTCAAAGTGATGGCAGCCACATAGATGCAGCCACTACTGAACCAGCAGCCCACACACATCGATGACAACTTTAAGTTTTGATGGTCTTTTTTACAGCAAAAAATATCAGCTAACAAATCAAGAAGAAGCAGTTTATAAAAAAGGGGAATGTTTGAGAAAGAGGTGGGAAACAACTGAAAAGCTGCAATTGGAATCTCTGCAGTAAACTGGGAGCATACATTCTCCTTAACTTTTGTATTCCCTCCTAACCAATAGCCAGTGGAGAAGCACAAGGGTTACAAAGTACCACAACAAACAGATGGATAAGCCTAAACACAAACTACATGGTACTTCCTATGAAAAAATGACCGGCCCAGCAGTAATAGGAATTAAAAAAAAAAAAAAAAAGCAGTCATTGACTTCACTCTTACCCTTCCAATCCTGTCATTTATTTGCTTAAATGCACACAACAGGTTTCATGCCACTGGATGTGTACTACATTCTTCGAAGTGAGTATTATTTTTTCCAAGAGGAGAAACCTCAAGCTAATCACTATAGTGCAAAACAAGATGAAAAGGTCCCACTGCCAAACACTTGAAGCTTGTGCCAGATATTGGGACAATCTGAATTGATTTCAAAGGGGGTTGAGTTTCCTCCTTTGAGGAACATCCTCATTAAAGCAACACTTACCCTGGGGGATTTAACAGGATTTGGGTATTTTAGTTTGTGGAGGTCCTGGGGCTATGGGACAGTGCTGACCTGGCCCAGGGACCAACACCCCACTGTCACCATAAGCTCCTGTACAGGGATATTCCCTCTCTTATGGATTGCATGGGTTCACTGCAAGGCGCCCCCTTTCCTTAGCTGAGCATCTGAGGAGTTCCCATCAATCAAAGGAAGAAAAAACCCAGGCAATATTATCCCAACTCCTAAGGAGGAGCATTCCAAGCAGCAGTGCAAGTGCAGAGGGAATGCCACGGGAAACTGCTTGGCAAATGACATTTAGTGCAGCTGTTTGGCACTGATACCATGACAAGTCAAACCTCCTTTGCTCTGCCTGGTTCTCCAACAGTTTTCTCCCTGTGTGCACCACGTGGGAGGCGCCTGCTTGTGTGTGCTCGCACCCCTGCTCAGCTGGGAACGTTTAGAGCCCACAGCTCTGCTGGTATCAGTGGACTGGATGGAAAGATAAAAGAGTCCAAGACACCACATTCCTACCTGGTTTATGAAGAGTGGTGGCTCCTAGTGGCACAGGCCTGCTACTGTGGGCAGGGGGGAGTGGGTGGGGAGGAATAAACACATGGGACAAACCCAGAGTAAACCAAACTCCGTTATTTCTCTTGCTCGTGGCAAAATGACATTGTCTTGGAGAACGAGTTAACTCAGATCTTTATTTTAGCCTGAAGTCAATCCTTGCCTAATTAGCCTTTTATGGCATGGGCTATTTCCATAACCCAGATAGCACCAGGGCTGTTTCCTACACTGACTGAGTCGATGCTGCTGCATTCCCCACCTGGTTTTTCCCTACAGAGGCTGTGGAGTCACAGCTGGCACTGCCTTACCACTGCAAGGATTTCCATGCTCATGTGTTGGTTTTCATCAAAAGCTCACTGCCACCAGAAGCTCTTCTCCAGGCCCTCTCATTCCCATCTAGCACCTTTCTGTAACAACCTGAGAACTCCCAGCACCTTCTCCAATACCCACAGCTCCCCAGGAGCCTGCAAATCTCATTGTGGTGATGGACAGAGAAACCAGCATCACCTCTACCCACCTGAGAGTTCCCACCACCTTCTCCAACACCCATGGACCCCCAGAAGTCTGCAGTCCCCCCACGGCTCTGGACAGAGGAACCAGCCCCTCCTGTCAGTCTGCTCCAGGCACAGCTCAGGGCTCTTGTGAGATGTTTGTCACTTCCTCGTATGCCCAGATGCATAAGAGGGAGAAATGAGTCAGTCTAAATATGTCTGACCTTATAAACTTGGGGTTTGAAAGAAATGAAACCATTTCCAGCACACTGGAATGGTTCCCCACCTGTTATCAGGCTGGTGATCAATACTGTGGCCCTTCAGCGAGGAATGGTAAGAGCCGTGGTTAAACTGATGAGGGAAGCCCATCCAAGCCCATAGGGGATAGTTTTAGATTATTTGAACCATCCCAAAGACACTCCAGCTGCTGAGGGAAGAAACCACCTGCTCTTGATTACAGTTAACAGCCCAGGGCAACCAGCAGCCACAGAGGCCTTGAGGCTGAAGCACCCGAGGTCAGGAACTGCTTCCATTAATGCCACAGCAGCAGGTTAAAACTCAAATATTTCAGGCAATACTTTTTCCGGACCAAGATCTGTCCCTTCCAACAGCGCAGACAAAGCATATCTGATTTGAGCAAATACCAGTGCTGGAATTAATTTAATGCTCCCATCTAAAATTAGCCTGGCTGTTAAAAACTAATTCCTCCAGGCTTTAACTCCAGCATGATAATATTTCTTGATGGTTGCCTGTACAATGATATGGACCCAGAGGGTTTCTGACAGCTTCTCCCATGACTCTGGAGCTATCAGCAGCACTGCTGGGAAGCATTCCCAACTTTCCAAGACCTTGGGAGAGGAGGATACCAGCTCTGGCTTGGGGAGTACAGGTAACTACCTTGACTTGCCTCCTGCTACAGGTGGTCTTCTTCAATTTTTTTGTGGTGTTGAAATTATTAAACTACAGCACAGGCCAGCTCAGCCCCAGGGGTGAAAGTTGAACACAAACCTCATTTCACCAGCGATATCAAAGTGTTTATGGAAAAAGTGCAGTTTAACAAGCTGGTCAGGTTCTGCCTCGTTTTTACCAGGGAGGTTTTCATTCAGCAACAGGAGAGCCATGTTCCAGGATAGGGGGAAAACTACCATCCCAGCAATTCCCTACACCACTAACACAGCTAATCCCAGTGCAGGGACTCTGGCAGCTGCTTAAAACCTGTTGCTGCAGAGGCACCATCCCAAGTTTCATTTAAACCATCCTCTTTCCAAAAGGAAACCACAGCCGCAGGTCTCCAAGGGTAAGAAAACAAACCACCACCACCAGGCTCTGCTCACAGCATGTGCTGAGCAGGGTAATACAGAAAGGAAAAAGCTGCTTACTCTGAGTGTCTTTGCGATCGGGGAAGGAGAGGACGGGGGAGAGTCTGACTGAGCCTTCCTGCTGCGAGTATATTCCTTACTCCTGGTGTACAGGGACGACATGGCCTCGCGGGCTGGATGTCTGTGAGAAGCAACACCAGTCTTGCTCTCCTGTCGCTCTACGGCGCTGGGCAGGTCCTTCTTCCAAGGTCAGAACAAACTAATTAAACTATTCACGGCTTTGGTAATTAAACCCTGCTGTTTAGGGTGTATAATTTTAGGCATTAATCTGCTGCAGGAAGAGCTGAGGCTCCACAATGTTTCTTGTCCGAGCAGAAGCAGAGAAGGTGTCAAGGACTCGCTGTGCTCCAGTGCCGGGCGCTGCTCTGTGCCAGCCTCACCGCCTGAGCCCCGTCCCGACTTCTCCGCAAAAGGACATTTCCCCTTGTCCAGAGCGTGCCACAGGCCCAGGGGGATCAACCTCTCCCCAGAACTGCAGGAGGCAGAAACTCCCGGCTCAAGGCGAGAGCTGGAAACTGGCTGGGTTTATCTAGACACGAAGCTTTTGCCAAAAAATGCTAAAAAAAGGAAAGGAAAAGCAAACCCTGATTTACTCCGGAGCGCGGCTGTGAGCTCTGCCCTTGCTGCACAGAGCCGCACGTTTTAAGTGAAACACAAAAGCATAAATCAGGAACAAACGCTGGTTTGGAAAGGGGCAGTCCAGCTGAAGTTGGGTTTTGTTCCATCCTCCTCCTCCACCTCCTCCTCCTCCCCCCTCCGGCGCCCTTACCCACGCACAGGCTTCTCCCGTCCCTCCCGCCACTGCCTTCTGACATTCTGACATTCCAGATCCTGACTCCCTCCAAGAGGAATGCTGGAGGGCAGCCAGCAGCAGCGATTCACTTTCAGCTTGGGATTTGGGCTGCCAAATTGGGTTTGGGATTGGTCTTGGGATTCGGGCAGGAAAAAAAGAAAAAAAAGGGAAAGGGGGAGAAGAGAAAATCCCTCCCAAGCTTCTGAGGCCTGGTAGGCTGTGAGTGGGATGTTGGAGGCGAGCTGATGGCACTTTGCAAAGCCTAAATTCCAGAAGGCGTGTGTGGCTGTGACAAAAGGAGATGATTTAAAGGCCATGGAGCAGCTCATGCCATGAAAGGGAAGACACACTCAGGCAGCACAACAGGATTTTTGTGGTTTGCTCATAAACCTGTTTCAGCTGTGGAAGGGTGGCACAGAGCTTGCGTAATGTACACTGGTTCAAGGGAGCATTTGCAATCAAGGAGGAGGGAGAGGAGCTTGGACGAAAGGACAGAGGGTGTGGAGAGTATGTATCTCTCCCAAACTCTGAGCTCTCTGCCAAGCTCTGCTGCTGCACAAGCTCACTGGAAGTGGCAAGATGGCTCCCTGCAAAGGTGAGCGTGCCCCTTGTGTCCCATTGAAATAGGCCCATGGGATGTTCGCTTGAAAAATGCTTCAAACAAGCTCACAGAATCACAGAGAATCACAGAATGCTTGGGGTTGGAAGGGACCTCTGGAGATCATCTGGTCCAGCCACCCTGTCAAGGCAGGGTCACTTAGAGCAGGTGCCTGTCCTGCCACTGCATCAGCAGCACGTGTCCTGCTCCAGCTTCACATCTGCTTAATATCAAACATTTCCTACCAAGGCCAGGCTGGACAGGGCTTGGAGCAACCTGGTCTAGTGGAAGGTGTCCCTGTCCACGGCAGTGGGGTGGAGTGAGATGAGCTTTAAGGTCTCTTCCAATTAAAACCATTCTGTGAAGTGCAGAATAGTATCTATATAAAAATATTTTAAGAGTATTATCCCACTCTGCATTGCTCTGAAATATTGCCCCTTTTTGCAATCTGCTTGGCACCTGGGTAATTTAACTGGCACAGAGCTGGGGAAGGGGCTTGGAATAGCAGCTACAGTAATTCCTCCTGCCATTCAGCATCTTCGCTCTCCAGGGGCAATGCAGCATCACTGTGTAACCAGGGAGAGCAGGAGTTGGGGCTGCCAGATTTTCCTGCTCTAAGAAAGCCACAGTGAGATCAGGTTTCTCGATAGTTCTTCATGAGGAAGGAGGGGACTCATTGTCCACTGACTGCAGGAGAGGGGAAAAGAGATTTGGAGAGGTCTGGTAATATCTCTGCATTCCCCTTTCAAGGTAAGGAAATGAAGTCCAGACACACAAGGAGGCAGTGACAGGCACCCCGCTGCTCCAGGAGGCTGGGGCAGGACCTTGATCTTTCCAGCCTCCATTTGTTGCACTCATCACACACCTCTCCCTGTGCTTGGAGCCCAACTCCACTGTACAGCAACATAATTCAGACACTTTTGCATGCACATTTATAGACCCTGCACTTTTGCATGCACATTAATAGACCCTGCACACAGGGTGATCCTTTCACGCCAGTCTCAGTTTCCGGAGTTTCAAAACAGTGTAAGTGAAACTGGGCAAACCGGCCTGCGGTGCACTGGAGTGTCCCAATCCCAGCTCCGGGGCTGACAAAGCCCAGCTTAGTCACCAAGGCGGAGCTACACAGCTCTAAATTGCAGTGTTTGGCTTCCCCTCCCATCCAGTCCCAAATAAACCACTCTCACATCCCTCCATGACCGTTTCTGCTGAGGAGGGGCAGGAAAGCTCTAGAATCAACATTTTGGTACAGAACTCACAACCCAAATCCAAAATATACCCTGAGCCATTCCATGCTAATTATTTAGTGACCCAGTGCAGGTCTCACACAGACTGACTAACACAGCTTGGTGGCCAATAACTCATTTTAGAGAGAAGGGGAGACTTGATTAGCCAGGACACAGAGAGCAGCAGGAGATGCAATATGGCAAAACGCACCAGGTTTCAGCATTATTCTAACAAATGCCTGATTTAGGGGTTTCTTTCTGCTGGTTTGTACAGTTTACTTTCAAGTAGTCCCCAGTGGAAGTATGAAACATGACTCTCCTTCACAGTGCTGCTATTCCTCACAGCCTGAGCTCTGTCATGTTCAAGGTCATTGTTTAGACCCGACTGTTCCTGTCTGTTCAGGAGATTCCTCAGTCAGAACCAAGCTGGTCCATGCTTTGGCTGTGGTGCTGTGCACTTTACTAAAGAATATTTATACAGCTTTCAGAAACACATGCACAAAAATCATCTTCCATGACATTTCCACAAGCACTACATACAACCCCCAGAGGCTGCCCGGATGTTGATTGCATGCTCTGGCCTATTTCTGGGCAAAATCACCTTAAAGTTTCTTCTCACCTTGGACTATGGCAGCACAACTATACTATAGTATTATGTCTTTCCCATATTTATATGAAAGAGTGTATTCCTGTAGTTAGACCTGTGGTCTTGGCTATGATCACTCTTCATACACCGTCACCCAAAAAGTGGTCAGGTTCTTCCCCCAGAGGGTGCTGGGCACTGCCCAGGCTCCCCAGGGAATGGGCACGGCCCCAAGGCTGCCAGAGCTCCAGGAGCATTTGGACAATGCTCTCAGGGATGCACAGGGTGGGATTGCTGGGGTGTCTGTGCAGGGCCAGAGGTTTGACTGGATGGTCCTTGTGGGTCCCTTGCAGCTCAGAAGACTCTGCTACTTCCTTTTCCATTCAGATGCCTGTCCTCTCCCTTCCTTTGGTGATGATGCCTGTGTTTGAACTCCATTTTTAAAATCAGTTAGACAGGAGAACTCATATGCACAAAAATGATGTACCAGAAATAGGATGAAACCCTGAGCTAAATATTTGAGAGGAAAATACATACACCCTTTTTATCTGTGTTGAAAATCTTCACCTACAGAACATGATGCTGGTAAAACAAATGTCAGCAGCACTACAACATTCCAACCTGCAGCAGACAAAAATGGGAAACAAATCCGGGAGTTAAAGCCAGAGCCGCAGTGATGCTCAGGGCTGATGCAAGCCCACAGCACGTTCTCTGAGTGCAGAGGAGGAGAAGCCCTCTTGGGAGACCAGAATTCTAATACAACTTGAAGGATGAGAGTAGTTGGTATTTTTGGAACAAATTATCCCAAAACTATCTCTTGAAAGTCCTAGCTGTCATTTTTCACACCAGGTTAACCACGTACCTCACTGAATTCCTTCCCATCCAGCTGAGTTCTTTCATCTGCAGCCAAACCTCCCCTATTTCCCAGCGCAGGCACATCCCAGGGAGCATGATGGTGTCTCCAGCTACACAGGGTTCAGCTGGGGCAGAAAACACAAACTGGGCCCACACAGCACCAGAACATTCTCGGCACTGTGACCTTCCCCCAGGGCCTCCCTGCCTACATCTGGTAAATTAATCACAGCCAGGGACCCCCACTGCCCCAGCACACAACCCCGTGATCACCGAGCAGGAGGAAGGTCTCTGGCATCCTCTTGTCCTCAGCCAACCAAGGCTCCTCCGGGTACCACTGAGCATTCCTGGGGACCATTCCCAACAGGCACCTTGGACACTGCCACACTGATCCGGAGGGTGGGAGGATTCAGTCACACGGATGAGCTTTCCTTCCCAGCTGGCCTCAGGGCTAGAAACAGTTTAAGATGGCACTATGATACTGAACCTTTGAGGATGGGGTATCAACAGTAGCACAGCCCTCGCTGTGACATCCTCCTGTGCTGGGCCAAGTGATGCAAGAACATGGGGCTGCACAGCTACCTGTGAATTACAACCCAACTGGACAAGCAGAAAAGGGAGAGGCAGGCAACAGGCTCCATGTTCTCCTTTGAACCTGTCACAGAATCGCCGAGGCTGGAAAAGACCTTTGAGTCCAACCATTCCCCCAGCACTGCCATGTTCACCACTAAACCATGTCCCAAGTGCCACATCCACATGTCTTCCGAACATTTCCAGGGATGGTGACTCCACCGCTGCCCTGGGCAGCTGTGCCAGGGCCTCACCACCCCTTCAGGGAAGAAATCTTTCCCAGTATCCAACCTGAACCTCCTCTAGCACAACTTGAGGTCGTTTCCTCTTGTCCTGTCCCTTGCTCCCTGGGAGCAGAGCCCGACCCCCCCTGGCTGCCCCCTCCAGTGAGGGAGTCATGGAGAGCCAGAAGGTCCCCATGAGCCTCCTGTTCTCCAGACTGAGCCCCCTCAGCCTACCACTGAGCCCACTTTGCTTGCTTTTCTTTGAGAAGCCGAGAACCTCCATAATTGCTTCATGCCACCCCAGACACTTCTGGTACCTGCTGGCACCTCCTCCTGCAGAGTTCAGCTGTTTGCTGTTCAAGTAAACAAATCTTCCCAACCCTCCCCTTCTGGATTTCCCACCGCAGGAGCAGAATGTGCTGCTTGTCTGCTGAGTCACGTGCTAGTCCAGGGAATCACTGAAATCTGTAATTTTATGCAATACCTAAATCAACTGCAAAACTGCATTTATTCTCATGACACTTCGCTGGTGAAATGGAACAAAATAATCTGGCAGTTGTTTCCAAGAGTCAGGCTACAAAGTCATTTTATGTCTAGAAAATAATGTTTCTAGGTATAAAGTAGTTCTGTAAAATATCCAGAAAAAAAAGAGAACCCCAGAATGGTTTGGGTTGGAAAGGACCCTAAAGCTCATCTTGTTCCAACCCCTCCATGGGCAGGGTCACTTTCCACCAGATTGCTCCAGCCTGGCCTTGAACATTTACAGGGATGAGGCAGCCACAGCTTCTCTTGGCAATCTGTGCCAGAAACTCAGTTTAAACATAAAAAAACCATTTACCATCGAACTACCCTCATGGGTTCTAGAGAACAGAGTCAGAATTAGATTTCCCAATGCTTTTATGTCTCTGGACTGGCCCACAAAACTGAAATCCACAGTGACACAATCCTGCACCTGCCCTTTGCAACAATGTTTATATTGTGCGCAAGGTTAATAATCCTGTGATGGGCATCACCACAGGATGTTCTATATTGGTGGTTACTTCTGCCCAAAATAACAGCCATTCTTTGGGTACCCTTAATGGTACCACTTCTTTGGTCCTCGAAGAGGATCTTCCTTGCTGTACGCTTGTCTCCCACTACATCCAGATCAGACCAAGAGTCGTTATCTGCAAAGGACAAGCTGTGACCAGCCCCAGGTCGGCTCCAACAGCCAGGAACAGTTTTGGTTTAACACACAGGGCTCCACAGCCAGAGCAAGGGTTAAACCCAGGGGGCCACTACACCAGGGAACCAGTCCCTGCTTTCTCCACGTCTCTCAACTATCACCAAAACATCGGGAAAGGAATTCACCTGGAAAGAAAAGGCTGAGCCTTGCTAACTCTCCTGCTCTCACCTCTTTATTCACTGCACCCATCGCTTTCTGTGCAAAGAAATTCTGCTTGTTCTGGAGAGAAACCACTCATTTTGGGGCATCATGAGTGAATTTGGAATTGGCAGCACCGTCACTTATCTCAGTGTATGTGACCAAAAGCCAATCTTCAAAAGCGATCACAGAATCCAGAGAATCACAGTGTCATTAAGTTTGGAAAAGATCACGAGTCTTCTCACCTATTCTGTGTTCCGGGTGGCATTTGTGGGTTTCTTCCTGACAAGGATTTTCTGCTTTGGCTTCAGAGATGCTTATGGAGCAGGAGAAGGACTAGACTCCAGCTCAGGAGTTGATGGTACTGGTTGGTTGTTTTTTGTGTTTAATTGGTCTTTTTCAATCTAAAAAAAATTGAATGACTCAGCTCCACTTTCACCCTCTGCATTGTTTATTAACAGTCATGTTCTCATGACACTGTAGGTAACCTGAGCAGGTAATTTTGACTGAGTATGTCTTTGTATCGTGAGAGAACTAAAAAATGGCTACACAATACAGATTTTTATTCCTGGGGTACAGTCATGGGCAGCTGAGGAGCTGCTGGAATACAGAAATTAATGTGCTATACAGCAAGTACAGCCAAGGAACTGTGTATACAGAACAGCCAAGGAACTGTCTGTATATAGCTGTATAAACACATATATATGAATTCCTTTAGCAGAAACAAGGCCAACACCTATTACCTTTAAAAGAAGTTATTAAAACATTACTTGTACTCTAGTATACAATTTGTACTTCTGGGCATTTGATTTAGCTTATTTAATTTGTATCTCAATATTTAATAATTCAAATTATTATTATTGTTATTGTTATTATTGTTATTATTATATTACTGCTATACAGGAACTGTACATGATATATAAACCCTACTGTAAATAAATTACTTTAAAATTAACCTCAAGCTTTACCAGGGTCAAATACAGCTTGCAGGGTTTATTTAGCACTGCAGGAGGCAGTCAGGGTTATGTTGGGCTGGAGGACTGGAGCAAAGCAACATGGTCAGGCAGTAGCTGTGCTGTAAATGGGATGTGCAGGGTCTGCTGGAGTTTTCCATAAATGGAATCCAAATCGGAGGAGGGAACACTTCCATCTGCAGAGCACAGGCCAGGATTCCCAGGAGCAGATCCACTGGGGTGCCATGCAGATAGGAAGCAGAAAGAAAGGGTCTTCCTCTCCTCCCAGACAAGCACACAGCAGCTGAGAGTCTATAAGTGGATCTATAGCATAATTCTTCTCCCACTTTTTATTCCCATCTCCAAATTTATCACAAAAAAGCTGGAAGCACCATGCCTTAGGATTAGCACTGATCAGCATATGCACATCATTTAGTGGGGGCTGAGAATAGCATATTTTAAATATAAAACTTCAGAGTTATTTTCTTTTTCCTTTCTTAAAAATAGAGATAATAAAAAGCAAGGGTGAAGACAGTTCAAAAAGCACCATTCTCAGCAGGGAAACATCGTTTTAGCACCTGAAAGTGCCCAATTCTGCACGCAGGAGAAACATCTTCCAGCAGTTCTGTGCAGCAGAGTTGAGTTTTTGGAAGAACAGGTAAGGTGCCTTGGACACTCAAATCCAGCAGGTACAGTAGGATGAGAAGCTGGGCTGTACACTGACTCTTCTGGGGACATCCCTAACTTCAGAGGGGGAGAACTGGATGTAAAGTAAAGGCTGCAGAGAGGGAGATGGTTTTACCGTCTTGAGCTCATCATCATTTGAAGATAAAGCTCAGGATAAGCCCAGTGAACCAATCTGCATCTGCACTTCTACAGCAAAGGCATGGGGAACCTGAGATAGGGCCTGGAGGGGGCAGACAAACCCACACTTTGAGAGTATCAAAGGCAGAAACGTTTCTGAGAGAGCCCACAGATGTTTATGTTCCCTCTCTGAATGTACTATTAAACTGTATTTCATAGAATCACAGAATATCCTGAGTCAGAAGTGACTCACAGGGATCATCAAGACCAACTCCTGGCCCTGCACAGACACCCCAACAATCCCACCCTGTGCATCCCTGGGAGCAGTGTCCAAACGCTCCTGGAGCTCTGGCAGCCTTGGGGCTGTGACCATTCCCTGGGGAGCCTGGGCAGTGCCCAGCACCCTCTGGGGGAAGAATCTTTTTCACAATATCCAGCCTAAACCTCCTCTGACACAGGCTGATGGTGAGAGATTACAGAAATGGGTGGCAAACAGTGGCAGTAAGCAGAAACAACAAACCAGCACCACAAAAGGCTCTTTTTGGAGGGGACAGATGTGGCAGCTTTGCAAAATATAAATGTCTCTAAGATCACAAACAGGATTCCATTCAGGCTGTAAACGCAGCCATAGGCATAAGCCCTGAGGCAACCCCAACACTGCCTATTGTCATGCCATAATTCCGCCCAGGTCTGAACACCAGAGATCGGTCTGGTAGCTATGGAGAGGTTGCTTCATGTCCACACAAAACCTGGCTCTGCCTTTTCACGATGGGGCTTCTTTCCTGAACTCAGTACCGTGCTTTGCTCAAAAAAAGCATCACAATAAAATCACAGAATCACAGGATCAAGGATTGTTGGAAAAACCTTTGAGTCCAACTGTTCCCCCAGCACTGCCATGTTCATCACTAAACCATGTCCCCTGGTGCCACATCCACACGTTTTTTAAACACTACTGGGGATGGTGACTCTACCACTGCCCTGGGTAGCCTGTGCCAGTGCCTGACCACCTTTTCAGGGATGAAATTTATCCTAATAACCAACCTGAACCTCCCCTGTCTCACCTTGAAGGCCATTTCCTCTTGTCCTGTCCCTGTTCCCTGGGAGTAGAGCCCGACCCCCCCTGGCTGCCCCCTCCTGTCAGGGAGTGGTGCAGAGCCAGAAGGTCCCCCCGAGCCTCCTTTTCTCCAGGCTGAGCCCCCCCAGCTCCCTCAGCTGCTCCTCATCAGAACTGTGCTCCAGACCCTTCCCCAGCTCTGTTGCCCTGCTCTGGACAGGCTTCAGCAAACCCAGAGAGATGCTTTGCTCTGCCCACTCACAAGTCCAGTTTGAGCACTGCTGTTGCAAAAAATCAGTTGATTTCACCCAGTTCCAACCATTAAGGATAAAGCAGTGTTGGAACATAGTATTTTCCAGGGGAAGCTGTCTGGCAGTTGCACTCAGCAAGCGTTTCCTGACAGGTTCCCTCTTCCCACCCAGGTTTCCTACAAGGAGGAATTTGCACAGCTATGAACAGGCCATGTCAGGGAAGCTGAGAAAGCAAACAGTGCTACAAGAACCAGATGGAAACAGCTATTTCAAGCTAAGGGACTTTCCAAAATATGACACAGAGAAATAAAAATCTCAAGGCCCTCACAATAGTCAGGATCCATTCTGCTCTTTATCTACATTCATCAGATTCTCTGTACCCACCACAGCCACTCCACAGCTATAAAACCTGTCTGTCAGCTCAGCTGTGGAAGTGAAGTGAATGGCTGACACACAACAACATTCCAGTGCCACTGGCCAGGCAAATCTGTAACTTAACACACTGTCATCTAACTGTGCTTCAAGCCTATTTCTGACCATCCCTCACCAGCAGCACGTTGTGGTGCAGAAGGTTATGTCCACTGCCAAGGCTGAAATCTAAGATCAACGAAAGTCTACCTGTATGGTAAAACACCCACTCAAACCCACCCACAACAGTGCCCAGCACTGGGTACCTGGTAGGTACCTACTATAGAATCACAAATGGCCTGGGTTTGAAGTGACCTCAAATCTCATCCAGTTCCATCCCCTGTCAGGGGCAGGGACACCTTCCACTAGCACAGGCTGCTCCAAGTCCTGTCCAACCTGGCCTTGGACAGTCCCAGGCGTGGGACAGCCACAGCTGCTCTGGGCAACCTGTGCCAGGGCCTCACCACCCTCAGAGGGAAGAATTTCTTCCAAATACCTGATCTAAACCTCTTCTCTGTCAGTGGGAAGTTTCACCTTGTCCTGTCACTAGACACTTTCGTAAAAAATCCCTCTCCATCTTTCTTATAGGTTCCCTATAATGAGTAATGAGGTGTAAATTAAGTAGAGCAGGTGGGAAATTCCAGCCAGAAGGAGTTTTGCAGCTTAAGGATTCAACATCTTGACATATCAAACCATGAAGCAGCTTCTGCCAAATACTGTTACTTTTCATAGGGAAAGTCCATGTCCAAGAGCAAAAAACTAACAATGACTTTCCAGACAGGAGGCTTTTTCTGAAGAGAAGCAGTGGGAGGATATAAACTCCAAATAAAAAGTGACCTTTTAAAGACACGAGGGACAAACAACATCACCACACTTATATCACAGCAACATACTATTTTTCCTACAGTGATTGTTTCCAAATTATATTTTATTGCCAGAGAATTTGACTCATATTTTCCAAACAAACTTAGATTACTCCTAAGTTCTCTGCTAGCCATGAGGCAATACAGCTTCTGCTTTTTGCTCCTTCTGGACATATCTGGGAGATAAATAATTTGCCACATAAATGTGTGACTGTACCAGCCTGCATGGGATGGCAGGAGAGGAGGACAATCGGCTTCATGGGGGCTTTGCCACAGAGAAGCATCCACAGAATACTGGAGTCACAGAATGGTTTGGGTTTGAAGAGACCTCAAAGCCCATCTCATTCCCCCCCTGCCATGGGCAGGGACACCTTCCACCAGACCAGGGTGCTCCAAGCCCTGTCCAGCCTGGCCTTGGTCACTTCCAGGGATGGGGCAGCCACAGCTTCTCTGGGCACCCTGTGCCAGGGCCTCCCCACCCTCACAGCCAAAAATTCCTTCCCAATATCCCATCTAACCCTGCCCTCTGCCAGTGGGAAGCCATTGCCCCTTGTCCTGTCACTCCAGATCCTTGTCCAAAGTCTCTCTCCAGCTCTCCTGGAGCCCTTTTAGGCACTGGAAGGGGCTCTGAGGTCTCCCTGGATCCTTCTCTTCTCCAGATGAACACCCTCGGCTCCCCTAGCCTGGCTCCAGAGCAGAGGGGCTCCAGCCCTCAGAGCACCTCAGTGCCCTCCTCTGGACTCATTCCAGTAGTTCCACATCCTTCCTGTGCTGGGACCCCAGGGCTGGATGCAGATTCTCACACTGGGGAGAAGGGTCAGACAGCAGGGCCTGAGCATGATACATCCCAGTTCCATGTGCTGCAGCCCCCTCCCACTGCCCTCAATCCCTCTTCTCCAAGGCAGACACCTGTGTCACCACGACACAGCCATTAATGCCCAAACAGGTATCTACTGCTGTAGGCAGGAATTTTAATTCAGCAGATCAGATTTTCTGGAGGATGACTTCAATCACGTCAGGACAGACATCCTCCCCCAGCCCACTGGATGACTGACACTGAGGTACGATCATCAGCTCCCAGAAGGGCCCAGAAACTGCTCCAAGTAGTTCAGCAGTCAGAGATATTTCTCCTTCCCATAGTTTTGAACACGTCATGAGGAGATAGATTTTGACAGTTTCTGACAAAAAGTGATGGGATGCTCTGTTACATGTATAAGCACAACCATACACTGCTAACCTTTAAAAAGTCAAAAATTACAAACATAATTAGACATAAAACAATAGTGAGATTTATTCTGTCTTTGGGATATGGTCCAGGAGCAATGCTGCTCCTCAGGCCGGTGGGTCTGAGCTCTAACATTCACGCTGAAGTAAGCATTCCCATTTCCTGGAGTGGCCACGCTGTGTCCACACAGCACTGGAGAGAGTTGACACACATGTCACAGATCCTGCTGCCACCCTATCCATCACACTGCTCCCAGCTCCTTCTGGGAAGAAGGCAAGAGGATCTCGGGACCCTGTGCAATAGCTGCCATGGGTGCAAAGGAAAAGGAGCCTGGGATGAACTGGGATCACCTAAACTGACTGCACAGGCCTCCCAGCAATGCCATCAGCAGCCAAGGGAGCTGTAGGTGGCTGCTGCAGGGCCAACCCCAGCCCCATGGCTGCAGGGGAATGACTTGCTGACAACTGAGAAAGATCAGTCACCTCAGACTGCACTACAAGTCTGACAGCAATCTACTAAACAAGATGTTAAAGCATAAAGTTACCTTAAACAGTTATGAGTTTGTGACCTTGGAAATCACTCCTGGAGGGCTGGCTGTTTTGCTTTATCCTCCTAGGACTCACAGATTAGATTTTAGCTGGTTTTGTGTTACTCATCCCCATCCCCATCACTGCTTCATATTACACCTTCCTAATTCAGCAATTCAGTGAGTTAGAGGAATTCACCTGAAGGCATTTAGCTGTAACCCTGTAGTCACATAACCCACTTGGATCACTTGGCTTTAGGCACAAACCGTATGTTTTCCCAGAGCTGTAAATTGGTGCTCAGAGCCGGGCTGAGGAGTGCTGTACCAACAGGGAGAGCAGCCACCCAGGCTGACGCCCTTCTCCACACACTGAGGTTAAGAAAAACCAACATAAGCACTTCAGGCTGGAGAACTCACAAGGCAAATCCTCCGTGCAGATGTGAAGCATTTTTAAGAAATATTTGCAGAATGAATTTTAATTTCTCTGCTGTCTGCCCCCTCCACCTCACAGAGAATCCAGGGCACTCGGAACACGATGAGGAAATTCTTTACCATATTCAAACTCTACGGCAAAGCCTCAGCTCATGCTCCTTCCTGCAGCACTTTGCTGCTATTTCATATTGCTATACATATTAAAGATCTTTCCTTGCAGCATACACAGCCCATTAGAGCAATTTGTTTATAAACAGGACTAACCAGAGCCAATCTCTCCCAGCCTTATGTTACACAGAATTAAATGCTCTCTAATTTAACTACACGATGCAAGTGACGCATGGTGCCACCTACGTGCCCTTGGACAGGAGCCAGATGGTTTCCCTCCCACATCACACCACATCTCTGCTAGAAATAAACATTCAAGGGTAAAACCAGGGGAAAATACTCATATCCTCAATCCCCAGAAGGGACCCTGGGCCAGCGGCAATGAGGCATTGGATGAACACCACCATATAGCACTGTCTGGATTGAAAGGATTTTAGTTTCTTATCAGCTGGCCAGAAGGTCACCTATTTTATTCCTTTCACTGGTCAACTTTGCCTTGTATCCCAGCGAAACAGCTCAGCTCTTGCAGACATACCTTACCATATTAGGCAATGTGAGTCCTGAAAGTAGAGGACTCGGAGCCTTCCTTGGCTTCCAAACACAATCCACAGGCACAGGGTTGGCTGGCACAACACCAGGAAGGGGACAGTAACAACTGGGGACTCCCAGGGCCCCCAGTACACCCAGTCTGGCTACAACAGGACATTCACAAAACACTTAACAAAAGCTATTCCTGATCTTCTAGTTATTCATCACATCCATCTTTCACAAAAAGGCAAACAGCACAGTGACAAAAGCTGAACTGAAGCCTCTGTGGAAGGATAAAATGGCACTAAAAGCAAAAATATAGGTGAAAAATAGGACACACCAAAATCAGGACTCCCAGGTCATAGCTCTGAATCAGCAATAACATTAAGACTTTTAGTTTGCATAAGGAATTTTCCAGTTCATTGGTCCTCCCTTAGAACTCATGGAATTAAGCTTAGAAATTCAGCCCTTCTAAGACAGAGATTTAATTTATATTGGTATCCAGTTGCATCTGGTGACTTCACGGTAACAGTACAAGTAGGCAGAACACTTATTTACAAACCAGAGTGAGCCTGGTTCATTCCATAAATCAAAGAGCAGGGAGACAGGAATGGAGCCTATTTAATCCACTTACTGCAACTGTAATTCACAATCAAACGTTTCAGTGCTATTCCTCCATAAAACTTAATTCCATTAGTGTGTCTGGGGTTTATATCGGGCTATACAGACTGTCCTGAAGGCAGTTCATGACAACAGACATTTTCTTTGATACTTTTACTTCCCAGAAATTGTTATTTTACGAACACAACACTCAGTGTCTTCTTCCAAATTTACAGTTTTCCACTGACAAACTCTCCTGTGGGTGAGGCACATCTGTAATGCTCCAGCAGAGAACTGCAAGGAGAAACAATCCTTCAAATGATTATAAACATTTTCTACTTGTTCTCTATGCTCTGTCATTTAAAATACACTTTTCTTCCAAACTTCTTGCCAATCGCTCCTGCTGTGCAACAGCAATGGCAGAAGTTGCCCAGAGCAGCTGTGGCTGCCCCATCCCTGGAAATGTTTAAGGCCAGGTTGAATTGGGCTTGGAGCAACCTGGGACAGCGGAAGGTGTCCCTGCCCATGGCAGGGGGTGGAACTGGATGGGCTTTAAGGTGCCTTCCAATCCAAACCAGTCTGTAATAGATTCTATCATTTTAAGTCAGAGTCAAGTCAAAGCCAGCAGAGTCAGGGATAAAGAAAACCTGCTCTGAAATGGAACACTGGAACATTATCTTTAGTCTTCATCATCTCTCTCCAGCTGCTGCATCCCAGACTAGGCCATTGATCCCTATCAGCACTGACTCTGTTGCATTTGTCCTCACTGGCCTCACCAACACTGGAATTCCCACTGGGATTTTGGAGTCAGTGGCTTGAGAGAACAGGGAAGGTTTGCCAGTTCCAGCCTGCCCTCGGCTCAGTCTGGGTCTAACATGAACTTTCAGACTCTCCCAGTTTTTATTTTCTGAGAAACAGAGACAAGACTGTGGCCAAGCTTTCCCCCCACCTCTGCTTTGAGCTCAGGTCTCCCCAGACCACACAAAAACCCTTTCCTTTGCAGCTCCTTCCCACTGGAACCACGCAAAAACCTCTCCTAAAGCTGCTTCCCCAGAGGCTTTTTCCAGCTGAAGTCCTTGTACCCTTGAACATCTATTCCACAACAAAACTTTGTCTGCTCTTCCAACTTTCCACAGTGCATCCAGGCAGTCTGCATCCCAAGGAGGGAGGTGGGGTGGGAGCAGAACACATGGAGGATCCTGACACATCCCACTACGAGACCTCTCAGTTGCCTAAAGCTCAGCCAAAGTGTCTGGGCTGGTTTCCCACTCTGCTGCTCATGAGCTCAGCCAAAATAATTCATCCACTTCTGAGAATTAGAACAACATGTATTTGCTCCTTTTTCTTTTTTTTTCAAAACTGCCTTTACCTTTCCTGTGCTAATCTCCAGCACTGCAGAGCTTGGAGGAGGGGTTTCAAGCAAGGCCTTTCTTTGGCTTCCATGAAAATCATCCTGATATCAGCCAAGATATAAACACTGGAGGAAAAATGTAACTGTTCCCATAAAATCAGATTCTTTGGGGTTCTGCTACTAAAATGGGACACTCCAGACTGTTCAAGTTCACAACCTGGTGACATTTGGCACCTGCCATTCTAGAATTATAGTTACTGATGAATTCATTATTATTAACTGTACTTTTTTATTGGCACTAGAACTGAAAACAGAGAGCTATTCCATGATTCCTGCCAAAGTGATGGCCAGTTAGGACAGAAAGCTCTGATTTGGATCTCAAATAAACCAGTGAAGACTGACCAAGCGACATGATGATGGAGGCATGCATTCAGGAAAATTAACTGGGAACTGGATAAAAACAAGAGGACTGGGAAAATGGGAAAAGCAGCTCCAGCAGAGTGGGAGGAGAGTCTAACCCAGGTCTAAGGTACGTTGGGTGCATAAGAAACCACAGTGCTGCTGCCCCGGAGCACCTGCACAAAGGGGCTGATGGAACTGAAGGGAAGTTGCTCTGCTGTTAGATGGATCCCACAAGAAAACCACGTGAAATGTTAGACAAAAGGACTCCTTGCTGTTAATTTGGGGAAAACCAGCATTATTAATTTTAAGAGACTGGGTGACCTTGAATTTTTGTGCAGCTGGGTTCTCCCAAAGTGCAGCTTACCCATTTACATGAGCAGTGATGACTGCACTCAATAAAATCTTCAGCAATTTTAGTACTAGACTCCAGGAAGCCTCCAAACCTGCAGCCTCAGCTACTCTTTTGTCTTAATTTAGGTAATCTAGGACAACTTCCCAGAAGAACAAGATATTCCCAGCAAGTCCCAAACATGTCTGCTGGAAACAAGGTGTCCCTATTATGATTATTACTTTTTACACATTACAAAACTCCCTTCCTTCAGTCTTAGTGTAAGGCAGCAGAAGTGTCAAAAAAATTTTAATGACGATAAATGGCCAAATCTTTCCTGCAGGGTTCAGTGAAGATTTCAGGAAGCTCTGCACTGTGATGAGCAGAAACTCCTGTGGGAAGAGCTGGGCTCCTTGAAGCAAGTGATGCTTTGGTGAGCAGGAATATCTCACATTTCAAGTGGAGTAAAGTGCAAAGTAAGCACTGGGAAAGCAATGGCTGGCATGGAAAGATAAGCACATGCTAAAAGCAATCCCAGCACCACGTGAGTCTCTGGTCCCAGCAAGGCTTGCAGTGACTTTGCCGCATTCTGACTGAATATTGCAAGAAGGAAAACAAAAATAGGGTCTGAAGAGTGCTATTGCCAATTTTCAGCAAAGAACCAGTTAATTCCAACTAAATGATGCTTCAATCACTCTACTGCATTACAAAGTATAGGGAAAGGCTACCCCAAGTTCAACGTTTTCCAGCAAAAATGAAACATCCCACAAGCAGGCTGACTCCTATACAACCTTACATTTGCTACTTCTCCCAGATCTTCCATGTTGTGCTTTAATAGCTCAGAAATGTATTTAGCTTTGACATTGTCAGAGTCAGTCATGCTGTCAGGCTCAAACATGTTTCAGACAAAGACAAACAAAACCAAAGGAAACCAAGGCAATTTGGAAAGACTCAGTAATTATTATAAAAGGAAAGAAAGGGCCTCAAAGGATGAGACTATTCCAGGGGGGAATAGAACAAGAACAAAAGAACAGGGGAACATGGAACAACCTCTGACAAGGCCTTGCGAAGACTGTTTCCCGCAGGAAAACAAATCCACGAGAAGACAGGAGAGCAGATTTCAGAAATACAAAATATACTGTCCAAAATAACAGCAATTCTGAGATCCAAGGTCACACCTTCCCCAGGACACCTGAGATCCCACTGCCCCAGCATGGCAGCCCCACTGCTGCATTCTTTCCAGGCTCCATGACTTCTGCACAGCTCTCCAGGAGCCAACTTTGCCCCTCTGCAGATATACCTTATCTTTCAGAAGAGACATCAGTAAGGAATTTGCTACTTGGAACTACCTCCCTGTTCATACTCCTGAGCAGAGCCTGAACCTCTCCTGTAGACAAGAGTAAAAGCCATGGAACACTCTGCCACCAACACCCAGGAGTGACACATCAGTGATTCAGACATATGGTCTCACTTACCCGAGTTTCCTTCACTTCCTCGTTTCTATCAACTTCATCATCATCCTAGGAGGAAAGGAAAACAATGTAATTAGGCAGCTTTGGAGACAACAAAACTTTATCCCAAGAAGATAATGTATTGTTTATAGAATCACAGAATCATTCAGGCTGGGAAAGACCTCCAAGACCAACAAGTCCAACCTTTGACCGAACATACCATGTCAACTCAACCATATCACAAAGTGCCACGTCTCTGTGTGTTTTGAACCCTTCCAGGAATGGTGACTCCACCACTGCTCTGGGCAGCCTGTGCCAGTCTCTAACCACCCTTTCAGTGAAAAAATGATTTGATGCTAAAGTTAAGAAAAATTCTGTCAAAAAAAATGCCTGTCCAGATGTTTTTGGCTAATTATCAGATCAGGTTTGGTGACCTAATGGCCATTTAGAAGAACTTGGTATTGAGGACAGAATGACTCGCTAGAGATGGCTTCTGCCATTCCAATGCTTCTGAGGAGTTGGGAGGAAGTCCCTAACACACTGAGGGAAAAAAACTTGGAAAAACTGCCCATCTGAAATACTGACATAATATTGACCTCCAAAAGTATCTCCACTTCAGTTAGGCTCCAGGTGGAAAGACTTGTCATCTCACATATCTTGCACTTGTGTAGCCTCTCTAAGCCACTATCCTTTGTAACTGCTCCAGGATTTCATGGAGCAAATGTGAACTACCATGGCATCCCAGCTGACTCTGGACTCAACCCATTAACCACAATTTCATAATTCTTACTATTTCCTGAAAAAGGTGATCTATTTTCCTAGCTGAGGCTCTAACCAAAGTTTGGAGGGTTGGATTTCTTCCCTCAGACTAAAGAAATCCTCTGACACCAGGACTAAGAAATGACCATGACACAGACAGCTCTTCTGCACTTATGCTGTGCGTGTTCCCTGGTGCTGGGAGGGAACCCAGGTTTTCTTCCTATTGTCTTACTTTCTGGGTGCTTAAAGAGCAGACAAATTTGAGCTCGAAGAAATTTGAGAATACTTCAGGTGGCTTGTGACCTCCTCCCAGAGGAACTGGACTTTGAATCTCTCCTCTCCCACGTGGGCCCTTTCCCAGTCCTGTAGGGTTCCCATGATACGGCTCAGGAACAGGCTGCCCAGAGCCTGCTGCTTGGTCTGACACAGGCCAAACAGGGATGAGAGACCTTTAGATATGCCAGTCTAAAAGAGAGCTGGAGAGGGAAGAACTAGTGGGAAATCAACGGACTGGGAAAAAAACCCTGAAGCTTGGAACTGGAAGGAAATTCACCCTGGAGTTTCTCTTTCTAAGGAACTCAAACTTACATCCTGTGTTGAGAAGATGATGCCGGTGCCTCTCCGTCTCTCTTTTGGCCGTCGCCGCTCTCGGATCGCCTGTTTGTTCAGGGATCTGTCATCTGAATCCTGATCTTCACACTCTGGCCAAGCAAAGAAAGACTACTTTGGTTTCAGTGATTTACATCTGTGCTTTTGCTAAGGTTCTCAGGCTCTTTTCAAGCTGATCAAGGTCACCTTGCCTTGTGTTTACAAAGGAGTTATTAAACCAAATGAAATGGAATCTCAGTGTCCTACTACAGCTGGATACTCACACTCCCTCCCTCATCAGGGCCAGGGAGGTTACTCCAGCTGCCAGCTCTCCCCAAGTCATCCTGACTTACACCTGTTCTGAGGACAAACTGTACAGGAGAACCTCTTTCCCCAGCTCTAATAGCTAAATGCTCTGTGATCACTGTCTCATTTATTTATCGAAAATGGAAAATATCCTTTTATCCCTCTGTTACAAGCAATAGTAATTTGTTTAACTTCATTTAAACAAACAGCATTTGTTTTGTGAGGTGGCAGCTTCCCTCAGAGTAACAAGTAAAATTGTTCTCTGCATCTGTACACACTGAAGTTCTAAACCACACAAAAACCCTTGAGCTTTGCCTGTTCTTCACTCTCCTGGTACATACCATTTTTCTCCATCTCTGTGGCTGCCGCTCTGAAATCTGCTGGATTCACAGAGTCCAACCCTAGATATTTATTTGTTCGAGTCAGGTATGAACTTGTATAGAGCAGAGGTGCTGCTGTGGAAGGAGACACAGGTGTTGTGGGTTTGTCAGGCTGTACTGGGCCCCTCAATCGCCGATAGACGGTCTAGAAACAAAGAGCCATGACAGAAAAATAGTACAATGAAAAGGAAGTAGCAGATTTTGGATTTCAGGGAATGCAGTAATCTTTCAGAGTTCAATGTTTTCTCCACTGCTGCTGGAAGTGATCACCTGCACTTGCCAGATCAGGTCCATTCTATCAGGTAAGGATGGATGTTAAAGTCATGGTACAGCTACAGTGTAAGAGCACCCTCCATAGCTGGGCGATCTGGGATCAATCCTGTTGTCCCTACAGCTCATGGTAGGAGAAACAAGATATCTAATAGAAATAAATGATGTAGAGTGAAAAAAACAGAGGTGGTGGCAGGGACAGAAAACTGCTCTCTCCAGCTTTCCATTACACATGGAATATCTGTGGAAAAATGTGAACACAAAGCCTCTGCCTAGACCACACAGCAAGGATGGATCCAGGCCACATTTCTATCATTAGCCTTCTCATTACACTTTCTGGGATTTACACCGTTTTATTTTCTGGCAAGAGACAGAAAGGTGAAATTCCCAGAGGAGAGCAAAGGCACAGCTAAGCTGCAGCACCTCCAGATCCACCTCCCCCATGCTGACATGCTGCTCCTCAGCCAGCAGTGCCTCTTTCCAGCTAGTGTGTCCCCCTCAGAATAAAAACATAACCCCCGAAGAACTTCTCCTGATCTCAGCTCTCCTAAATGGTTTCACTAGCTCTCAGGCAAGGGGCAGTGAGGCAGAAGGGTCACCTCGTCGTCCGCGCTCCTGCCCCAGCGCGCGCGGCTCTCCGGCCGCTCGTCGCTGTCCTCGGCTCGGTCGCTCTGCTGCTCCTGCGCCTGGCGCTCCGCCCGCGACCGGCTGAACGTGCGCTCGGCCTCCTGCAGGTCTGTCAGGGTCACGCCCTGCAAGGAAACAGAAGGCTCCCATTTATGCACAGAACCATCGAACCCCAGACTGGCTTGGATTGGAAGGGACCTTAAAACCCATCTCATCTCACCCCCACCATGGGCAGGGACACCTTCCACTAGCCCAGGTGGCTCCAAACCCCATCCAACCTGGCCTTGGACACTTCCAGGGATGGGGCAGCCACAGCTTCTCTGGGCACCCCATGCCAGGGCCTCACCACCCTCACAGCCAGAAATTCCTTCCCAATATCCCATCTAACCCTGCCCTCTGAAGTGGGAAGCCAATTCCCCCTTGTCCTGTCCCTCCAGGTCCTTGTTCAAAGTCCCTCTCCAGCTCTCTTGGAGCCCCTTTAGGCACTGGCAGGGGCTCTACAGTCTCCCTGGAGACTTCTCCAACCTGAAATTACATTTTCAGTCTTCCAGGTCAGTTTAAAATGCCACAGACTCACATCTGGTCAGGCTCAGGTTTCATCCCTATGGTAAGAAAAAGGGAAAAATTCTGTTGCCTTTACTGTATTTCTCAGCCTACTGACATAATCACTGACTCAAAGCAACCCAAATATATGTGATCACACTACAAACTAAGAGGCAGGTACATTGCAGAAAGGAAAGCTTGGAAATCTAACTCATGTATGTCTGTGGGAGGGTTTTGTAATAACTGAAGGAAATTTTGCCAGAACCTCTCGAAAACAGTCTGAGTGCAGACAAATCCCTTGTCCTAAGAAATAATAAAAGAGCAGAAGAAAATCCTGCCTCTTTACAGAATCATGGAATGATCTGAATTGGAAGGGACCTTAAAGGTCATCTCATTCCACCCCCTGCCATGGGCAGAGACACCTTCCACTAGCCCAGGTTGCTCCAAGCCCCATCCAACCTGGCCTTGGACACTTCCAGAGATGGGGCAGTTGCAGCTTCTCTGGGCAACCAATTCATCAGCTCTCTTCATTCTACACAGAAATGTGAGCATTTCCATTCGTTACCTGGGTAGACCTGCGAGTCTGCCGGGCCTGTCTGGATCGTGCCTTCCTCAGTGATTCCGCTTCCTCATCCCGCACCGGAGTCAGATATGACCTGGGAAAAAAAAAGGTGCAGAAGAGGTTAAAGTAAAAGCAGACAATCTGCCTTCCTACGTCTGTAGACTCCTGAGCTATTATTCTCTTTCATGGACAAAAATTAATTTTACCTCCATCTGCTATTGCTATTTCTTTGGGACAACTTCCCCATGAGCACACAATATACACACGTTCACAGCACCTTCTCCCCAGCGCCTCTAAATAAACCCTTTAGTGTCGGATATGTTCTGTTAAAAAAGTGCACCTATTCTCTACATTATTTGCTCCATTCCCCATCATTGCATCATTAGAAAAAGAACCCCACACCTCATAAACGCCCTCTCATTCAGACAAAGATCTCAGAACAGAAATCCTGTGCTGGTGCATTCCTCAGACCCTCCTTCCTGTCATTATAGTCACGATCATATTCCTGCAATCTGCTGCCTTCATCAATATGAAACCCATCACGCCAGGAACCGCTGAACTGCAGGCATCACGGAGACACACACCTCAGAAAGAGCCATGGAATTAAAGAAATGACCTTCACACTCCGTGTAAACCAAGCTCCTTAACACTGAAAAACCCACAGTTAAAACACAGACCTGGGCACAACTGGATTTCATCAAAACTGGGAGAATTCAAAATAATTATTCACATGAAAAGACATAAACTGCACCCTCTGCCCTGGCATTCACTAGGAGGAACTGATGAGGAATTGGGCAGTGCTTTGAGTCAGGGAGTACACAGCAGTAAATGATTTCCATGCTGCAGGAGAGGCTTCAGTCTTATGAACAGTTAATTAAACTTGACTCTTCAGCCTGGTTAATAGGGAATGATTATTCACACTGTCCCACTGTACAGCGATGAGGGTGCTGGAATGTTCTTTGCAGGTTTATCACTGCCAGGTTAACACTGTACCAGAGGTCTGGATATGTTCAAAGGGCAGCGAGCTAAGTGAGGGAGGAACGTGAATACAATTTGTCCTTGGACTCTTTTCCTGGTTTTAGCAGACCACCATCATGGGAAAGGCAATGGGCTGAAGAAGATTTGCATCTGATCCAGTATGTTAAGACATTTATTAGAAAGTTCACTATACTGCTGCACTGTCACAAAACCACAGAGAATCAGGAAATTCGGATAATTCTAAAAAAATCTGCCATGGTGGGTTTTATCCAGCCTCAGGACCTGCGTTCAGTGCTGGTTCAGCTGTGCAGCAAATGCAGCCTAGCCTCCAGGGAGGAATCCCCTCCACGAGAACTCCTCAGCTTGTGGGAGGTACAGACAGTCACCTCCCAGCTCCTCAGGTGTTGTGGGGCTCATGTGAGAGCCATCTCACCTGAAACCGGTGCAAGGATTTGACCTGATAAATAATGCCCTGAACATCCCTGATCTCCAGAGGCCAAGGAAAGTGCAAAGAATTGAGTCTGTGCCAGGGATGCTGCACTGGAGACTCCTGGAGGGGCAGGTACTGATATCCACTCTCTGTGACCAGGCACAGAACCCAAAGGAATGACATGAAGCTGTGCCAGGGGAGGGTTAGGCTGGATACTGTGAAAAAGGTTCTTCCCCCAGAGGGTGCTGGGGCACTGAACAGGCTTCCTAGGGAATGGTTCACGGCTCCAAGGCTGCCAGAGCTCCAGGAGTGTTTGGACAACGCTCTCAGGGATGGAGCGGGATTGTTGGGGTGTCTGTGCAGGGCCAGCGGCTGGACTCAATGATTCCTGATATCCCTTCCCAGCCAGGAGATTCTGTGATTCTGTGAACTGTGCCCTGGGAGCAGCCTGCAATGGAGATGTCCCCAGCCAAGGGTGTGCAGAGCTGCACTCCCAGGGTGTGATTTATCACCTTCATGAGGAGCCTCCAGCACAGCCCATGTGAATGCACTGCAGAGGAGTTCATTTCTTCCCATTGATTATCCAGACAGACACATGAGCTGTGATGGATATGCCAACACGGGAAGCGCCTACACTTCAGAGGGATGACTGTCTCCCAAGAATTTGCTGTTTCATGAAGAAAAAAAGCTGCTGTTAGATGAATGAGAGCTGTGCAACTCCTAATTTTGCAGAGCAGGAGCTCTTCTCCTCTCCCTGCTGCAGTGTATGCACTGTCCAGATAATGGCACATTAAGGAAATAATAAGCATTTTCTGCAGCTTTTGACACAAGCAGAATCACTGCTGTTTGCCCAGCAGCCAGAAGCAATAGGCAACCTACAGGAAGAAGGCATTTGCAAAATATACTGCAAATGAAGTTCAGAGCAGTAGTAAAAAAATATCAATTCCTGAAATATATAAACCAAGTAAATTTGTAGGTCAGTACAGCAGGCAGTTTACTGCAATAGCCTTGAATCAGTGGAATTTGAATCAGAGTAATTTACTCTGCAATGAGGACGCAGGTATGTAGGAGCTACAGAGAGGACAACACAGGTTTTCAAATGAGTTTCAGGAAAAGTTTGGCAAATCTGTGGGGACCAGGTCAGCCCCAGGCGTGGGGAGGGCTCTGTGGCAGGGGCAGGCCGGGCACTCTGCAGGAGGCTGCAGGATTTCCTTGGTGCAGTTCAGCCACAGCTTTGCTGTGGGTTTGGCAAGAGAAAAACCATTTGGGGTCTCTTACCCCATTATCCTCCCAGGCTCTTTCCCCTCTGCTCTCCCAGAATTTATATAAAAATACAGATATGTTCCAGCATCATTAGCAATTCTGGGAGTCCAACCTGTAAGAGGGACTTGATCTTCAACTGAGCACATCCTGCAGGTCAGCATGGCTCAGCCTGGGCCGCAGCCGCAACAGATCGCCGACTTTTGGGTTCTTTCCATTTACACAATTCATCACTTCCTGGAGCTCACCCAAAGCCATTTACAGCATGAGATAACCAAATTTTCTGAGGCGAGTCAGCAGAGCCACTGCACAGTGACAGAGCTGGTTTCTGTGAGGGAGCAGCTGCAGCCTGTTCCAGGTGCCGAAGGAAGGGCTGTGCTGTCAGTACCTACAACTGTACACAGCAGCCTGGTCCTGCTGGCACTTCAGGCCCAGGTGTGCCCTGCCTGGGACCTTGTGTGCTTTGCTTTTTAATTTGGAGGGAAGGGAGGGAAAAGACAGATTTTACAATGTGTTGCTTTGTTTACAAACTGAATTTTGAGAGACCTGAGTGTGCTAAATGGGCTGGAAGAGAGAGAGAGAACAAATGCACAGGAAGGAGACTATGAGTCGGATGCAGCTCAGGGCTGGGCTGGGCTGGATGGCACAGGCAGAGCAACACGCTGCTCTCCAAAGCAGAAACACTGCAGAGCACAGCAGGCTGCAGGGCACAAGCACCAAATGGGGTGTGAGGCGGCCTCTGAACAATCCACAGAGTTTTTAATTATGTTTTAAGGGAACATGCTGCTTGCCCAAGTGCAGTGCCTGTGTCATCCTATTAATTCAAACAAATATCTCAGGATCCAAGTAGATCTTCAAAGGAATGGCCCTATGTGTTGTGTTTCCTTGCAATAAGCTTTCTCTGAGAAATACTCGCAGTAAGAGCAGCCATCACACCAAGCTCAAGGCATGTATAAAGCAGAACAGATTTTTACCAGAGTTTTGGCTGTAAGTTCAAGGAGAAGAACAGAAATTATTCAAGATGTGTATGTGAGAGTCAGCAAAACCACTGCAGAGGTTTACAGCTCCCACAGACAGAGACAAGTGTGTCCTGCTGCCCTGAGAGAGCTACAGGCTTCTGGTTTGTGTATTAGCTAGGAAAAACCTGGTAACTGACTGATGAACCTGGCTCCCACTTAATTCTTCCTGTTTTCAAGAAAACACCTATTTTCGTCTGTCAACTCCTTCATCAAGGACAGTGGAAAACTCACATGGATTCCAACTACTCATCACAATGTCAAGGCAAAAGGAGCTGCAATACAATACTAATAGAAGAGGAGATTCGACCTGGGAAATAGGAAGGCTGAATATACAGACTGGTAAACCAGGAATACAGGAGCAAATCTGTATGGTACAGAACCCTGGCCAGAGGAAAAGAAAATATTGTGAGGAGAAACCCCTCCCAAGTCAAGGATGAACGATGCAGAAAAGAGAGTTACAATGTCCTGTTGGTTGGTGCACAGGTAACAAGAACAAAAGATTAATTTCTCCAAGAAACATACAGTCTTCTGATAATCCTTTTACCACACTGGTCTCCTTTCCTGCCATCCTGAATTCCTTCAAGCACTCAGATCTTGAAATGTTTCTAGCAAACACCATTCACCACCATGGAGTCCTTTGGCAGAACACCACCAAGTCCCAGAGGGAACAGCAAGAACGTGCAAAACTTGGAGTTTTACATCACCTACATATGGCAGAGCAGTTGTGGCTGCCTCATCCCTGGAAGTGTTCAAGGCCAGGTCGGATGGGGCTTGGAGTCACCTGGTCTAGTGGAAGGTGTTCCTGCCCATGGCAGGGGGTGGAATTAGATGAGCTGTAAGTTCCCTTCCAACCCAAACCTTTCTGGCATTCTATGAAAACCTGGCAACAAATTTGGAAGCTAAACATCCACCAAGTTCTACAGCTGCTGTTTCCCCAGAATGGGTTCAGGAATTTCATCCTGCTGTCAGGACTGAAAATTGAGATACACCCCCACATGAGCTGCATTGGGCCATGACAGGTTCCCTCCATCCCTGTCAGGTACTTCTTCAATAAATCCAGGTCCCACAGCCAGCACAGTAAGAACACGAGCTGCACACAGGAAGAACATGAGCTGCACACCGTAACTGGTTCATCATCACAGTTGTTCCCAGTCTCTGGGAATGAGACTCTGCTGGTTGTGAACTGCAGCTGGGCTTGATACAGCTCTTCTGGAGGAAAGCTCTTCCCCGGCCCTCTCCAAATCCTCTCACCTATTTCTAGCTTAGAAGTGACTCTGAACTGCACTCACTAGACTAGAACTAACAGTGACAGTTTTCTTGGAAGCCAAGACAGACTTTTGGCTCTTCCAAATCCAGGTAACACAGGTAAGGGGAGCCAGGCACAGGTTTGGCTCTCTGTGCACAAGGAGGTGTGTTCAGCACATGGAAAGCCATGTGGCTACTCAGACCTAAAATGTTTGAAATTTCTCTTCTTAAGAAGCGTACAGTATCCCTATTCCAAACACTGCAGTGATTTAAAAAGTCTTTGTCACACATATCTCTATTTCTCAGGCATACACACACACATATATGTTTATATATACATGTATGTATATTAAACACATGCACTGTGAAAAAAGGAAGATAAGAAAAAAAACCTCAGCAAAACCCTCAAGTACAGATACTGTTCCCCTGGAAACAACTGGAAAAGTACAGCATCCCAGCAATGCATTCCTACAAACTGGAGAGCTGCCATTAGCAAATAACTATCCATAAGCTGAAGGAGGGAAGAGAAGCAAGTGCAAGTTTTGCAGGCAACAATGCTGACAGCAGTTCCCAAAATACAATTCCTTAAGTTAGATAATGAACTATGTCCCCAGCAGCAAGTCAATTATTGGCAACTACAAGGAAACAGTCAGAAAAAGAAACTTTCCTGCTCTCTTATCCAAGCAGCAGGTTTTGGTTCTTCCCTGAATTTATCCCTGTGCTGACATGTTCTGCCCATCAGCCCACCACAACTGGAAATAGTCATTAGAGAAACTGGCAGAAGCTGGATGTGCTCTGAGAGACCCTTCCAGGCAGGAGAGAAGGATAACACATCAGACACACATCAGACTGTGAGTGCTGGAGCTGGGAATGAGGGGGGAGACAGCCTGACAATGCTGAGTTATTTAATAAGCTGAGGAATGAGGGATAACAAAATCAGAGTCCTAAAGCCATCCACAGCTGGCTTGAAAAGGCTTGGCTGAGAATTCCCCATTTTCAGACCTCTGCTGCTGGGAGCTGTCATTGTGTTTCAATCTGCACAATGAATTCTCAGCTCGTGCAAGTTTCAGTGTCTGAATTTCAGCCCTTTGGTTACAGGTTGATTAGCAGGTTCACTAGCAGCAGATTAACTTCTTTATTTCCCACAGCTCTGCTTTGCTCAACATGTTCAGGTGCTGATCCAAGAGATTAAGAGACTTGTGATCTTTGCCACTTGATAATCAAAACAACCAGCTCTCTTTATCCCTGCAGAACTTCTGTTTCCACAGGACGTTTACAATGGGGTGAGGTTACACGTATGACAGCTGAGGCTACAAGAACACTTCCCACCAGGGAGTTCTGGACAGTTTTGCCTGTCCTTTCCCATGCCCCGTCCCTGGAAGTGTTCAAAGCCATGCTGGATGGGGCTTGGAGCCACCTGGTCTAGTGGAAAGCGTCCCTGCCCATGGCAGGGGTGGGACGAGGTGAGCTGTAAGATCCTGACCAGCCTCCCAACCCAAACCATTCCATGGTTCCATGTTCAGTTCTGTGTGTGTCCTTCAGACAGCAGAGCTGCTCCTTCTGTGCTGTGTCCCCACCGTGTCCCCAGAGCAGCTCCTTGTGCCTCCTTGGCAGCCTGGACTCCTCCAATACGAGGTGAGGAGTGCTCGGGTTGCAGATCCAGCTGGGAACACAGCCCTGCAATCCCTCTGCCAGAGGAATAAAATACAGCACTGGTACTCCTGAGAGCTCACCAAGTTTGGGGCTGGGGGAGTCAGCACATACATGAGAAGCTTTTAATGATCTATGTAATCCCTTCACATTAATTAATGTCACTCAGCATTATGGTGAAGAGTGAAAAGGCAACAAACATCACAGTGATCACATTCCCTAAACTGGCTGCAGTAACTGCTGCTGTGAACTCAGACCTTTAAACCTCTGCCAGAAGAAGAGAACATGTACTTGTTTAAAAAACAAAAAAAAAAATCCAGGAATTCTTTCTGTAAGAGAAAAGCAAAGAGTGCTTCAACCCCAGAGCAGAGGCAGCCAGCAACACCTGAACTGACAGCGTGACCTGTCTCTGAGACACTGAACGGGTCAGCTGTGACCATCACAAGTGCAAAGCTTACCAGGATGGAATATTTTGGAATTGTTTGTGTTCAGCACAGGACTTCAGGTGTCAATACACAGCACAGAGTGGGTTGTCACCGTGACAGGGAACAATGTGCACTGTCTGCAGTTCTCAGCAGCTGCATCCTTGCATTAAAAATCTGCTGCAGGAACTGGAGCAGGATGGAACTCCACTTCCTGCCACTTATGGAGGAAACCAATGTTCTGCCTCTGCCAGCATCCCTCTCATTTGCAACTGAACCAACACAATTTGACATTTTCAACAACTTTAAGCAGACCAGTTACAGCTTTCCCAAAAGCTGTTTTACAGTCTGAAACAGGAAATTTTCCAGGGCAGAAAATCGCTGGGGAAAAAAAAAAATAACTCGGCAAAACTCCGAGTATTTGGGAAATTGTCTTTTGCAACTAAAAAATAAAGTAAAATCAAAAACTTGATGGTGATAAAGAAGTTTCAGCTACTGAACCAGATAAGCCCGAGGAGCGATGTTCACTTGCCAGTGCATCCCAGCAGCCTTCCACTGCCACCTTGTGGGAGGAGCAGATGCCTGAGCAGCTCCAAGGAACAGGATAACAGATCAGCCCCAGCTGAATTACGCAAAATATCACTGAATATTAATAATGTATCAAAGATTTCCATTTCCTACTGAGCTCACATTGCAATTTCTTAGCCCGTCGCTTTGGTTCAATTTCCAGTGTCCACAGTTCCCAGGGACAGAAGATTAATTAAATCTGCACAAAATTTTTTCGAATAGAAATGCCAGGGAGGTTACCTGGCTTCCCTGGCTCCTCCACCTGTCACATCTCCAGGTCAATACTGTGGAGCACAGAATTTAACAGAGTAGCCGATTTAGTGCCGAATTAGCTCTCAGCTGTAGTGAAACACAGGATCTCTACAAATATTTCAGGTACATCCTGGGTTTTAATGGCCATTTTGGACACAGAGAAGCAGCTGAATTTGTCAAAGTTAGTAAAGCCCAGCCCCCGAACATCCAGGCAGTGGCACTGGGATGGCACTGGAGGCAGAAGGTGCCACTGCTGCTGTCAGACCGAGGGTGAAGCGCGTGCAGCAGGGCAGTGGTTCCCATTAGTAAGCCAGGAGGAATTGCACACACACTCGGCAAGGACGGGGCTGGAGAAAGGCAGTTTTACCTTCTGCTTGCTCCTCGCTGCCAAGCTGCAGTTCTTTTACAGTGCTTAGCTCAAGTGGTCCCTGCTTCCTCTCCTTGACCATTCCTGAAGGATCCTGCATGGGTTCCTGCTTTTTTAGCAGGCCAACCTACGGCCTGGGCTCCCCTGCCCAAAGCAAATGCCAAAATATCCACCCCCCTTCCCTGAGCCCTGGGTGGATAAAGCCCTGGCAGCTGAGCATGCAGCATACACCTGCTCACCACCCTTACAGGAAACCGCACTGACCCCGGCCCACACCTTGACCTTACTCCAAATAAAAATGCAGCCTGATTTCTGATCCAGCAGGAGCAATCTTGCCTCTTCCCGACATGGAAAATCCCATGGCCAGCAGAATTCCTGCCCTCCCACGTCATCTGCACCAGCAGCCTTTGAAAAAAGGGACAACTTTATCTGAAAGTGATTAACTGCAGGGGCAGTGGCAGAGAAATGCTGTCACAGCAGGTGCCAGATGATCGTTCAGTTCTTCACAAGAGAGAGAAACCTCTTAACTTCTTGTTGTCCACTGTGTAGTGTGGACAAGAATCCTTCCCTTGCCTTGTAGCAGCTCCCTGCATGAGCATCCCACCGCTCTGCTTCCCCAGGGACCTTTCCCAGGAGGTTAAGACCACTCAGCTTTACATCAGTCAGTGATAAGGATTAGAGAGTCAAATGCTATTAAAAAAATGGTAGCAGTGAGTTATTGCTCACAGCCTTTTCTGCCAGTTCCTCTCAAGCGACATTTAAATATCCCTTGAATGCAAATCTCACAGTTTAATTTCCACAGAGATCAGGGGCTTTTATTCTATTTGTCAGATCATAAGGGTTAAGGGACATATTAGGTGACCGTGCTCTTCCTAGAGGAGACACACTCAGAATGCCCATTGGACAAGAACCACGAGGTAAGAGGACTTGCCAAAAATTTTTCATCTAACAGTAATGGTGGAGGAGGATTCAGTTATTAGTGTATTAATAATATATGCTACTATAATTAGCAGCTGGATCCTTAGAATGAAAAAGAAATTCCTCTTGGGAATGAAGCAGGAAACAGAAGTGTTTGTCAAACACATTTACCTGCCATGTCAGTGAACTTCCTTCAGCTGAAAAATATTTCTAGGGGAGACTTTAGAGGGCAAGAAGGCATGGGCTAAGCAGAGCCACCAGCCCCAAAGCTGCCCAGAAAACAAGCCCACCTCACTCCCACTCTGGATTTATCATGGAATGGTTTGGGTTGGAAGGGACCTTAAAGCTCATCTAGTTCCATCCCCTGCCATGGGCAGGGGCACCTTCCACTATCCCATGCTGCTCCAAGCCCTGTCCAACCCGGCCTTGGATACTTTCAGGGATGGGGCAGTTAAATGAGAAACTGGTCAGAATAAATTAAAAAGGAAGGAGGAGAGAGATGAGTTTCCTGACTGTAAGAGTGTGCCTGATGGCAAGTGCTGGAACCACCCTGCTGGAACCTTCCTGAGGAACAGGAAGAACACACACAGTGGCAGAATTCAATTGTATAAACACAGTGGTGGGGGGGTAAAAAAATATTAAAATCCTAATTCTTGCCAAACCAGGAGAGATTTCAAATTCAAGAGTCCTTTCAAGCTGGCCACATAACTGAGAGCACAGACCTGCCTTTCAGAAGTTCTCAGGCAAAGTGTGTCTCACCCCACATGCCAGCTGTGGGCTGCATGATTGCCTTTCCAGCTGTTTTGGGAACTAAAACTTCCATACAGTATGAAAAGTTTCAGCCAGATCTCCCAGACTTTCCTTCCAGCACAGATATCTCATGGCTCAAGTGATATTCCAGTATGGCAGGACCTCCTGCAGCCCCTTTCTAAGCCCAGGGGACAGAGCTCCAAGCAGCCTGGACCTGTGACACCAGGAATACTCTGGCAGGGGCTGCGGTGCAGGACTCCCGGAAGAAGCTGTGACCCGAGCCCTGCACCGAACCTGCACAGACAAGGGTGCAGAGAACTTGGGGAAGAAGCTTTTGGTGGCACTAGAGGCCGCTCTCACCCTGGATGAAGGTGGATAATCCAGCACTGGGCTCCAACCAACAGGACCCACCATTCCCCACCATCTGCAGGCACCCAGCAGAAACGAGGAAGCTGTTAGTTCTGCCTGGGAAGAACAGGGTCTGTGTGAAGTACTGTAGGTACAACATCCACACAGCTGAAATCCACCCTCAGCAGAGCCAGCGCTGTTTGAGTTCAGTGGACAAACGCATTGACAACGGGAGACAATTTGCTTTTGGCAGGAGATCATCCAAACGGCCAGACCGCACTGTCCATCAGCAGCTCCAAAACTCCCAGAAAAAAACCCAAAAGAAACTGCCTGGCATGAACACTGGCTTTAGGAGATGGCACGTTTCCAGCTCCTGGCAGCAGCACACTGCAGTGCTGCAGAGGAGCGTCGGGAGGCTGGGATGTGCAGCCGGACACGTGGAACACACGTGGCAGCAGCCGGGCTGAAGCGCCGGGACATCCCGCCCCAGCCCCGGCACTGACCAGGCACCGTCCACCTGGTGCCACGCGGCACCGCACACCCCAAACAGACCTCTGCTCTGCTGCCCCTCTGCTAGTTGTTCTTTCCTCCCCCTTGTAATTTACACTATTTTCCAGCTACTAGAGCATTTCCTGACCAATTCATTCAGCTGGAAAACAAGGAGCAGGTGAACCACCATGGGTCAAATGCTGCGGCGGGGCAGGGTAAGGCTTGTCGGCCACCACAGGATGCAAACCAGCACTCCAGAGCGCTCTGCCAGTTGTTTCTCCCCAGCCCTAAGCAGCTCTCCTGCTTTAACCTTTTGGCTTCACACCGATAATTTTAAGGCCACAAGTTCGGAGACATCTCTGTGATCTAATATTAGATGATCAGCCTGTTTATGTTTTTGTTGCTAAGAGCAAGCTGGCGCTTTGGAAACACTGAAGCAGCCCAAACACTCCTACAACAGCTGCTGCTGGGAACTGAAATCCATACAGCACTGCCTTGACAACTGTTTGCCATTTGCCTTTTTATTTTACTGGAATTGGTCTCCTCCCCTAGTAAGCTTTTCCCACTTAGGTGACTTCTCTTGTCTCCCTAGGTCCATGTTTCCTAGTTCCAAAGTGCAGGCAGCTCCCAGTCACTTTATCCCACTGTGAGAACGTACATTCATCAGTAAGGTTTCCTCCCCCATGAGCACAATGCATCATTTCTGGGCTTTCTTCCTCTCAGTAGTTTCAAAGCATCAATTAAAGGTGGGAGGAATTTTCTGGTGTTTTCTCTTTACATTACCATTATTCACAGGAGATGGTTCTCTAATAAAAATGCAGGAGACAAACAGATCTTCTGTATTATTTATAGAAACAGATTTGGCAGTAAATGCCAATGCAGTAATATTAACGGATGCTTTTTTGGGCATCTACAAGTAACTATCCCAGTCCAGCTCTCTGTCTGCAGACAGTGCCAGAAGTCTGGGGGACTCTGAGCAGCCCACTTCTGCAGGGAAAAATCTGCTTCTGCAACTTGATTCTGGGCTTGCCAAAATGGAGAGACCATTGTGAAAGGTCTGAAGTGAGAACTGAGAGCACAATACTCACTCTGTCCTCCTGCGCAACCTCACTGGGCACTGGCAGTATCTTTTGGCAGCTCATCTCGATTCAGCTGCAAATGACCCCAAGCCAAGTGACCTCCAGCAAAGAAACAGGAGCACACAGAGGCACTTCCAGGGCTAACCCAAGTGTTTTCACACATCAGATACCCTGCCGTGGCTAGTGCAAACTGTCCCTGCACACAAAGCTGATGAATGTGGCTCCTCCAGAATGTCTGCAATACCTTCCAAGTGCTTGCTGTGCTAGCTCTGGAAAAAAAAAAACCCCAAACAGCATTACAAGTTTGAGTATATTCCAACAGCACAGCCCACCTTGCTTGGATGTGCTGCAGGTGAAGCCGAGCAGCAGCACAGCCCCACCACCTTTAGCCTTGCAGGCTGATAATTCCCATTACCGCTTTTGCCATCCCTTGGCCTCAGGCCATTTAAGATGTGTCAGAGCACTATCTGCACTCAGGAAGGGCTGTATTTCAATAAATCACTACAACAGTTTGGAAGAATCCAAACACTAGATACTCTGTGTTAACTCTTTGCTGATTAGAAACACCCAGCTCATCGCTGCATTTTATTTATTACTATTTGCTTTCACTGATGCCATCAGAAGAGACAGATTTTGGAAAAGTTAACCTGTTTGCAGGAAGAATATATGGATCATTTAATATTCTGTAATTAATGCACAGGGTAAAGTTCCTTTGAGAAGAGCTCTGGCTCCCCAGGTTTGTATTTCCCCAGTCTTAAAATAACACCATGTGATAAGAAAGAGATACCACCAGCTGGAGTCAATCATTCCCAGTGCTGCTACTGCTGGAATGGTCTCAGCTGCACATGACAGACTCCTACCTCTGGCCTTTCCAGTCAGTCAAAGCCATACAAGCTGCTGGAGTCCATCTCCTACTGTGTCGCACACCTACATGCCCCAGGAATGTTTGTTTTCTCCCATTAACTGCAGAGAGAATCCGGGAGACCTGTGCAGCACAGATGTCTCCATCAGAGCATAAGCAAACACAGCTGAGCTGAACCAGAGGGACAGATTTTATCTGGGTGTATCTCAGTATAATGGTCTTTTTAGGATGGGATTCATTTTACAGAACCCACTGTGAGTGGCTGCTCTGCTGTGTGTCCCTGCAAACACATTGGGATGGGGCTGAGATTAGGAGCTGAGATTAGCACTGAAGAAGAAGGCTGAGATGCTGAAGAGACAAGTAGAAAATTATGAAACTAAATTTAACCTACAAGCCAGTGATGACTCAGTTCAAAACCTTCAGATGGAGTAGGGACAGCAGCCTTGGGAACTTCACAGAGCACCTAAAAACCAGTTCTTACACCCGCACCATCACCACCACGTGAGAGCTGCCCACGGAGGGGGCCACCAGAGCCCACTCCTCACTGACCTTCTGCGCTCCCTGGCCTCCTCAGCCGAGAGGTCCTTCCCCGGGGCGGAGGCAGCCCCGGCATTCCCGGTGCCGTTGGCAGCGCTGAGCACAGCACGGTTTGTGATTACACCTAGAGGGGTGCTGGCACAGCTGCCTTCTGCGTTTTTCTCTACAGCAGAATCAGTTTGTTGCCTGAAAGGGGCTCTGAAATAGAGAAGACATATGGAAAGCAAAGCAAGTGAACTCCAGTGCTGAGTGGGCCCAACCTCCTCGAGGGAGCATGGACAGTTCATCCTCCTTGCTTTACACTCATGTGTTTGTAGAGAACAGCCACAGTAAAACGAATTTTACAAAACTTGGAGAAGAATGAGCAGGAGGAATAAACAGCCTTCACATCTCTGCTAGTAGCAAAAATGATCAGAAAAATGTACCTGGTGATTAAACAGAAGGAAGGAACTCCAAGAACTTGTACACCGAGCACCCGAGGGCAGCCTGAGCACACGCTGTGCCACAGGGACAGAGGCACAAGGGACACACTGCGGGCTGTCACCTGCCAGCCAGTCACACCCACCACTGGAACTGTCCAACACCACCATCCTGGAACTGCTTATCATTCTGGAATTGCTTATCAGCACTTCCCATGTGGAAGCACATCTCCAATCCCTAATCCACTCCAGAACTCAGAACTTCCAACCCAAATGCCGACTTCCGGAGCATTTTCTCCACTGGGAGCCATTACCTGGTGTTGTGGCGGGCTGAAGCAGGAGTGTTCACACCGAGAGATGTGGGACAGCAAGAGACAGGTTGCCACGGGGTGCCCGGGGAGGTAGATGAGCCAATGGCAGTGGGTGAGGTAGCTAGAGATGGACTGCGACTGGCTGAAATGTAGGGACTGCTCAGGTCACTACTTCTACCAAATGAAGCACTGTAAAACATCACAAAATCATGTCCTTCAGAGCACAGTAAATATTCAACAGCACATCCCACAGCTGGGCTGGCAGCTGGGAAGGGAGCAGGTACCACACGGCAGCAAAACGTGTGCAAGGAGATCAGAGAGCGGCAGAACTGCTGCCAGTTGCCCACACAGGCCAGCGCCAGCAGAGCCCTGCTTAGCTAAGCCCAGCTCAGTTCTAGCAAGAGAATAACAGCGTGGGGGTGAGTTGGGGAGGATGAGGGAAGGAAAAAACCCTGCTGCAGTGAAAGCAGGGCACATGGAGCACCCTGTGCCCTGGGGAAAGGTGGGTGCAAGGATGAGGACGCTTAAAGCAGGAAAGGAGAGAGTGACATAAGCGGGTCTGGCTGCATCACCCGTGAGGATGTCCAGGACTTCCAGTTTAAAGAACTTGTTTCCAGTGGCTTAAAGTTTTGGCAAAGACTGTCAGTTCAGGCTTTAATTCTCTTTAAGACATGTTTGGCACAAACTGTATTTCTGGAAAATAGCTAGCACAGCTGTCCAAAAATATTCAAGAATAAGCAAGGGAAATAATATTTTGCCAGTTTAAAGCAAACCCTGAAAACCAATCTAACTGAAAAGCTGTGTTTGGGTTCATATTTTGGAGAAGAGGGAGGAGGAAGGAAGAAGGGCTCTTATACAAGGATGGACCCTTTCACTTTTTCAAAGAAAATCCAGCCTAAGGGGAGAGAAAATCCGCCCTAATGGGAGAGAAAATCCACTCTAGTGGGAAAAGCTGCGTATCTCTGAAAACAGACTCGATAAAATTTGGCAGAATCTCCTTGCACATGCCCAAGGCCTGCACACAAGCTGCTCACTGCCTGCACAGAGCAATTCAGTGGGACCTAGGGCCCTGCCACACTTTTCCCAGCAGCCAGTATGCCTGGTTGCTACTGGTCAGACTGGACTGAAGGATCAAAGGCTAGGAAGGCTGCAAGGCTGGCTCTCACCTTCAGCATCCTAATGGCTCCCACAGCAGGGCACACAGACCAAAGTGGTTGCACAGGAAAAAAAGCTGACCTAGAGGAAAGAAACAGGCCAGGACAGAGCTGCAGGTTTTAGGGAAAGCCAGGGACAACAGAATGAAACCGGAAGTCAACTCTAGAGTAAGAATCCAGAGAGCAGCCTGAGGCTGAAATAACACTGGGAAGAGGAAGGACCACAGCCAGGGACAGGAGTCCAGAGGAAGGATCCAGTCCTGCTCACCCAGGCACCCAATTTACAAGCCAGTTTTACATGCCAAGGCTCCCAGCCAGCCCAGCATGAGCAGCTGGCTCCCAGGGAGCCAAAGGGGACAACAGAGCATCCTGGAAGGCCTCCACAGGGAGGAACCTCCCATTTGGGCTTCTCAGCTGATAGCTGCCTGCTATATCCAGGTCACACAGGAACAAGCAAGTCATTGCCACCAGGTAGCAACCTGCGCCGGACCCTAAACAGAGCTTCCTGTGGAATGCTGGCCCTGCCTGGAGCACGCAGGAGCAGGAAGTCCTGTTGGAAGCAAGTGCCTCTCTTTTTGGCTCTCTGCTCCAGAGGGAAAGGCCAAGCCCTGGAGATGGGCTGGGAGGAGGATGGGAGTGGGAAGAGGAGCCTGGCTGGGGTGGGCGTGTGGAGCAATCGGCCACGGAGTTGCATAAATGAGTGTTCTGAGGAGAGGATGGCAGCGGAGCCTGTGCCTCGGGAAAGAAGGAGAATATCATCAGGAGAAAAGGTGGTGGCAGCCCTGGGCGAACACAGTTGATGTGGCACCATCCTAGGAGAGCCCAAGGCAGAGAGGCTGGGGCATGAGGGTGGCTGCAAGAGAGAGAAGGAACCTGGTCAGGAAGGAAGGTTGCAGGAGCGTTATCAAGAAAGCCCTGACAAGGATTGTCTTTCAGAAGGGAAAGGTAATGGGTGAGGAGGATGGAAGCAGCACCAGGTGCCTGGGAGAGCAGTGATGTGGGGGATGAGAAGGAAGGAGGAGGAGGAATGGAGGCGTTGTGCCAGTTCCAACACGCACATGGGCAGAGAAATGTGGTGCTGGGGCATCAGGAACACACTCCTGCTCCCAAGGGAGCCAAGGCACTGCCACCTCTGTGGAAATCCACCTCCCAGCCTGTCCCCCTGCCTGCGTGGCACTGCACAGTGCGAGGAGCACTCCAAGGCATTTATTCCATTGTTCACGTTTGATCTGAACAAGACCAGAAAATTGCAATATAAAGGTTAGCCAGGGAATCCTGTTAATTAACAGCTGTGTCCATGGGAGTCTGTGAAAGGGATGACTATGAATTTATGCTGAAGAATTCAACATTGGAAATAAAAAAAGGCACTGACACACTGCTCCTCATTCTCTAACATTATCACCACAACAGAACCATCAGGGAATGAGCAATGAAATGTAAAGCAACATTTTAAAGCAATAAAAATAAATACTTCTGAGGACAGCAAAGGCATTAAAAACTTTAACTTAAGAACCTTCACACTCTTAAAAAGCTTCCACATGGGCTAATAAAAAAGGTTTGCACAAAGCACGTAACTATTTTTTTAAACACACTGCCATGGGGTATTGCAGAGATCAAACTAGGATTTGGGTATGGAAGTTGGCCACAGTGGTGGCTATTAAGAACAATGGTTAAATATAACCCCTGGCTCTTAAATTCCTGATTGCTGGAAGCAAGGAGAGCGTGGGAAGTGGAAGACTGCTCTGAAGTTATCCTGGCTTTTGCAACTTCTCCTTCAAAACCAGCTGCTGCCAGAAACAGAGTCTGGGCTGCAGCACTGTTGTCCTGGCTCACTGCAATGGCTTTTATGTGACCAGAACCAGCAGGAGCACATTTGCATAAATGTGAAACGAAGGAGAAACTGTGTGACTGAAGGATTTCATTCTGGTGTGTGAGCCCTTCCTGGGAGGCAGCACTTCTGGCCGATGTCAAAGGCAGGATGCTGAACTAATCCAACCTGCTATGCCAGTTTTCCTCCACATCCTTTCATATATAGTCAAAGTGACCTGGCTTTTTGAAGGCCAGTAGGCACTAAAATGGACACTAGGATATCAGAGCAGGGTTCTATGGATTTCTGGGCCAGTGGTACACACAGAGAAAGCAGGACAAGTGCTAGTACCAGGACAGAGAGAGCATCAATATCTGCTTCAACTAAAGCTAAAGAACATTTGTAACACAGCTGCAAGTAATTTTGTTCCCTTTTATTAAAAAAAAAAGAAAAAAAAAGTAAAAAAGCAGCCTTTTTCCACATCTTAAGACGATCTGTTGCTGCTGTTCATTCTATGACTGGGGGGCAAGGGGGTCATATAAAGCACTTAAAGAACAAGGGTTAGATGGGATATTGGGAAGGGATTCTTCCCTGTGAGGGTGGGGAGGCCTTGGCACAGGTTGCCCAGAGAAGCTGTGGCTGCCCCATCCCTGGAAGAGTCCAAGGCCGGGTTTGTGGAAGGTGTCCCTGCCCATAGAAGGAGGTGGAAGGAGATGGGATTTAAGGTCCCTTCCAATCGAAACCAGTCTGTGATCTTTATGGAGATTAGCCAAATGCTAAGGCAAAGGGGAACTGTAGATGTACACAGTCATCCCCTCAGTGACATCCAAGCATGTCATATTCTCTTGAATTCTTCCTCTCTAAGAAGAAGCTTTTACCTATTAGAGTTGTGTTCAGAGTTTTGCTAATACTTGTAAATGACAAAAAGCTTATGTCTAACCAGGATCCTTCCCTCAGCTTGGGGGCAGATGCACAAGGCTGGAGAACTCAGAAGTTCAATACGATTGTATTCAATTCCTCTGTGCTCTCCTACAGAAAACTATATGGGATAAAGGTCTAACTGATCATGATTTTACTGTTTGTATATGAAATGCAAACCCATTGATCCCTCCTTTAAAAGCACATTTATTTCTACCTGACAAAGCTATTCTCTGTACCTGATTGTGAACCAGTCACTCTTTTATGAAAGGCCAGAATTCAGCCTTTGTGACAAGAACTCAGTATTAGTGACATCCCACTAAGCCTTCCCCACTCTCTGTACAGTTTAACCAAGGAAATACAGTACAACTGTGTGAGTGCAACACTAAATCTGGTGCAGGATTAGCTGGGATAAACCAACGGTGTTTGTAAGACTGCCTGGGGGTGACTGGGCTGTCCCTCAGCGCAGGGAGCAGCACAGATGTGCCAGCTGCAAGGGGCAAAAGTTTTCCAATGTAATCAGCTGCAGCTTGTCAGATCGGCTTCAGAGAGAGACAAGCTATGCAGGGTGGGCTGTCATCACGTCCCAGGATAGCTGTGAAGTCACCAGAATGGATCAGCAGAGCAGAAGGCTTCTGCTTGAAGGGGCTGCTTCACCTTTTGTGGCAATGGATCTGTACGTGCTCAGCAACAGGCCACACACATCCTTGGGCACAACCTTGAGCACCACTTACCTCTATAGCATAAACACTGGAACAAACTGCCTCTTCCCAAGTATCTCAAGCAATTGTTCCATCTTCAGGACAGTTATTTAGTTCAGGGTCTAGAATCTGGTGAAACTCAGTCTAAAACCTTGAGCTATTGCTGCTGTTTTCCTTAAGCAGAAACGCAATGGCTTTGCAGTGTGACATGTTTATTACAGGCTGTTTTGATGGCCTCCAGTATCAGCTGAAATAAAGGTGAGACGCTGGCACTGCTGATCCTCCTGCTCACAGCTGAGTTGAAAACCCAGCAATATTTGCTTCACTAGAGCAGGGCACTGCTTCGGCTCACTCACAGAGCCATTAGCTGGTACCCCAAGGACACTGAGGCCCTGCCTCCCAAGGGGGTCCAGGACACTGCAGTTACAGGAGTTCTGCCTGGAATTGCCTTCCTGCCTTTGCCTGGCTCCTTTACCAACAATCACCCTCTACAACTTACACACACTATGCACAAACTGCTTCCTTAATGCCACAAGACAATGCTGGAAGCATCAGTTTTACTCCTTAGCAAGTGCTGTACGTCATGCACAAGATCACTGCCACTTTCTGATAATACCATAAACATGGACTTATATAAACCAAAATTAGGGATCAGCTGTAACTTACTCACCAAGAGCTATCTGAACAATGCTTTCAGACTCTTACTACATTAATCTGTTTTTATGATCAATTTTGGTTTTATTCTCTAACCATAACACCAGCATTAAACAGAGAAAACACTGCATCTGAATTATGGGAACAAGGGTATTTGAATTCAGTTCAGAAATTTGCAAATTAATAAAAATTATAGCCTCTAAAAACACTATTTAGCATCACAAACATCAGAAAATCTTAGCTTTTCTTTCCTGCTCCCAGCAGAAGAGGGTCCCAAGGCCAGTTACAAGATGCAGGAGGCAGCAAGCAGGAGGCTGAGGTCTGGGAGGCATGTTGCGAGTGGTTCTGACTGCCCGAGAACTCATGTAAGACAGAACTGGACATACCTTTTCAAGTAGGTGGATACATAGGTAGTGGGTGCACCAGAGTGGGGAGCTTCGTTTCCCTTTTGCTCCTCCCTCCAGGGCTGCCGGGTGTAGGAGCCGCTCCGCACCAGGTTCACAGCAGATTCTCTAAAGCAGGACAGAGCACAGACTTTGCTTAGAAAAACCTCTGGAGTCTGTTTTGGCTCCTTTACAGTTTCACAATACAGATCCTTCCCTTACACCTATGTGTTTCATTGTTCAGGTGACACAGCTCAGAGAAACACCTGCTCTGGCCTTAAAATCAGCTCCTGCTCTTGCCAGCTCACTTCAGAAACACAGATGATGTAATGCTTTGCGTAAAGAGGAACAAGATCCCTTTCAGTCAGAAAACTTGCAAATGAAATTCAGATTGTCCATAAAATTAATTTCACATATTAAATAGTGTAATTTAATATTCTCGCTGCTGTCTGTATCAAACAACAAGGTATAAATGGGCAAATATTGGAACTGCAGGGAAGCTTTTATTCTTCGAGGTATCCAGGCAAGGACAAAAGCAATTCAGCACAGCAAATCCTTTCATAGAATCATTAGGCTTGGAAAAGCCCTCTAAGATCATTGAGTCCAACAATTAACCCAGCACTGCCAGGTCCGCCACAAAATCATGAAGCAGAAAACAACAAACAAAATATTTACAGTATCTAAAGCTACTTGACAAGTTATCAAGAAATTCCTATTAGTCCTATTTATCCTGGTTATCTGAAAACAGGACTCTTTCCCTAATGCTAATGCACACTCTGGCATGGTGCCCTGCTCTCTTCTGGTGCTGGACAGGACCTGGAGCTTGTAATGCAGCACTAATCCATTCCCCCACCAGCCTGCAATTATTTCTCATTTCCAGTTGTTGTGCCCAGACTGACACTCTCTCAAGACACCTGGGGGTACCAGAAAGGAAAACCCAGATGTTTTGAAAGGAAAGAATATTGGGAAAAAAATCTGTACTATACAGCATGCCTGGGCACCATCTGTTCCTGAAGGCCAGTTCTCCTCAGCCAGTCCCCAGCCCGCCCAGCAGAGGACACCTGTCAGCACCCACAGCTGGATGTGCCACTCGATAGCAGCCTCTGCCAAACCTGCTTGAGCTGATCAACAGACACAAATTGTCTGCAAAACTCTGGATCTCAGAGACTGCCTGACAGTGAACAAGAACACAGTGGGGAGGTTCCAGCAAAAGATCAGCAAAGAATCTCAAGCTGTGCTGAAATTCTCTCAGGGTGTCATCTGCCATGGCTCCTGCCCAACAATTACAGTTCACAGCCACTGCTCTGCATGTGCCTTTCCTCCTCTGTTGTGGAAGCAGCTAGAAATGAGGCTGGGGTCAAATTTTACTCCCTCTAGTACAAACTGAATCATAGAATAGCCAGGATTGGAAGGGACTTTAAAGCTCATCCTGTCCCACCCCCTGCCATGGCTCCAGGAGAGGCACAGGCAGGGACACCTTCCACTAGCTCAGGTTGCTCCAAGCCCCATCCAGCCTGGTCTGGAACACTCCCAGGGACGGGGCAGCCACAGCTTCTCTGGGCACCCTGTGCCAGGGCCTCATCACAGCCAAGAATCTCTTCCCAATATTCCATCTAACCCTGCCCTTTGGCAGTGGAAAGCCATTCCCCCACTCCAGGACCTTGTCCAAAGTCCCTCTCCAGCTCTCTGGGAGCCCCTTTAGGCACTGGAAGGCGCCTGAAGAAGTTGCTTTATAGAGATCAGCTCCTCAAATACATCTGGAAATCTGGATATATACACACCATTTACATCATGGTTCCATCCAGGGGCATCTACACACCAACTGTAAAAACAGCCCTGCAATGAAACAGTTCCTACATGGGAGAGTTCACAAGCTCAAGTGAATCTCAAGTGACAGAGGTGTGAACAGAGGGACTGAAGGTGACTGCTGAGCAAGCTACAAGTACAAGTGCAGGTGGCAGCTACAAAATGAGGCACTTGCATATTAAAGGAAAAAGAATCCATAGATCTGGTTGCCCGGATGGAGCCTGTGCCTGTGTGAGTACAGGGGTGGAGGAACCAGTCTGCTGGTTCCTGCTCACTTAAATGAAAACCAACGTACCAGAACTTTTACAGACAGAGCTGGCTCTTGATGTTGTGAATTCCTGTGTACTTGAGACTGCTGAGAAAATATACAAAGCATGACTACAGAAAAATTATATTCCAGAAGTAATATTGACAGGATGGAAGCTGAGCAGTAACTTCAGCCAGTCTCACCTGTTTTCTTTTTCTTCTATATCGCTCGTACTGCTCAGTCTTCTGGGGACTATGGTGGCAAGATAACTCTTGTTGTCTCTGTCCTGGTGAAGTAAAAGAGGAACTTCAGCTACACATCTCTTACCCTTCCAGCACGCCCAGTGGAAATAAATTCATGTTCAGATTTCTTCAATTAAGAAAGCATTCTCCTATCAGCTGGTTTAAGGCAATTCCTTGGGCAACATATACCACAGCATAGAAATATCAGTTCTGAAAGGGATTTCCTGACGAGCCTGGTAGTGAATAAAAGCATGTTCTAACTTAGAGAATGCCTTGTCCATCTCATAATCAGAGAATGGTCTGGGTTGGAAGGGATCTTTACTCCACTAGACCAGAGGTCTATCCAAGGTGGCCTTGAACACCTCCAGGGATGAGGCATCTACCCATTGGCAGAAAAGTTACAGTTACTGAATACATGGGATGGGATTTACAAATGCAGCTGGTGGACACAGAAGGAATCCATATAAACGACAGGGAAGGAGAATCTTCACTGCAGGTATGTGCTGTTGTCTGCATTGGACGTTTTCTGGTAGAGAACAGGCTGTGCCAGACTGGCAGCCCCTCTTTAGTGGCAGCCCAGCCCAAACTGTGCAGGAATTAGGCCAAAGGAGCACCAAACTCCAGTTCTGGAGAAACAACTGATAGGAGGGAAATATTTTTCAAAAGAGAAAGAAAGTAAGAATGGAAGAGACCCCTGTTTGTTATGGATACAAACCCCAGCAATAACTCAAAGGGAAAGGAGTTTACACCTGTGGGGAGAAGTGGATACACTAAAACATCCTTGCTGAAAGCCAAACCTTTTCCTTGTTGTCCAACAGTGCAGATATCCGAGGGCTGGACGAGGAGCGATAGATAGAAGTTGTTTTATCCCTCTGTGCCTCACGAGTGGCAGCAACCTCACTCAACATGTTGTGGCTGCCAGTCTTCCTCAGGCCCAGCCGCCACGATGAAGGTGACTCATCCTTCTGCTCGTCTGACTTGCTGAGCCAACTGAACTGTGGAGGAGAAACAGGGACATTTGGAAAAAGGAAGAACACTGCAAGGCACACTCTAAGCTCAGAAAGTGTTTCAAAAAGCTCCAGTTTTTGCTGGGCTACACGTGTAAGATAGAGTGACTTCTATTTCCTGCTTCACTTTAATTACGGGACAGAGCTCAATGTGAACACACAGGGATGCAAACTGCTGTAGTGCCTCATCCCCAAGGACAGAGGATGAAAGGAATCTTCTGTCACTGTGAAGGTCTTTGCCTACACAATGCCCTCCTCCAGCTTTGAGGAAAGAATATAAAAAACAATGAGGCTTTTATTATCACCCATTAGGAAGGGGGAATTATTCCATAAAGGCAGAAAACCAAAAACAAGTACTCAGGTCTTACGGAACTAGCTGCAAATAAACCCCTCACACCAGTGGAGTCCAAGAAAAGCCACTGAGATCATCAGGGAGCTGTAGCCAACAACACTGTAAAGGAAGAGTCTGAGGAAACCTGAATTGCTTAGCGTGGAAAAGAGAAGGCAAAGACAGGATTTAGTTGCTCTGCTACTTGGGGGTGGCTTTACAGAGGACATGGAACCAGACTTCTCTACAGTCTATAGTGAAAGGAGGAGAACAGACAAGTTTCCACATGGGAAATTGCAGCTGACATGGAGACATAACTCCTGGCAGGAGCGAAGCTGCACTGGGACAGGGAGTAAGGGAGTTGAGCATCTCCATCCTCAGAGACCTTTTAATACTCAGCTGAGCTCAGGAAGGTCAAAGCAACATGCTGCTTTGATCCTGCTTTGAGCAGGATGTTGGACTTCTGCCTCGCAGAGGCCCCTTCCATGGGCAAGTAACTGTGCATACCACAGAATGGGCCTTCATGCTTTTTGTTACATGAGGCACTTCTGACCTGCATGTATTAGTCCTTAAATACACAACTGTTTCAATGTACAACTGCTTCAACGTACAACTTTAGCTACAGTTATCAAGTCTTACAAAAGGCTGCCCACTGCCATTCAAGAATAGAGCCTGAGCATCATAAGAGACACCTGTACAGGGCTAAGCACCAAGCTGTACAGGAAATAAAGCAAACACATTATTAGGAATTATTGGAAAAGTACAGAATACAAAACACACAACCACTGGGGCTCTGTGTTACTGCAGGGTACAATCACACCTTTGGTACCCCACACAGCTCAGCTCCAGGGCTCAGCAGCAGTTGAAAAGAAGGGAAGAGTTCAGGGAAAGGCAGCAAGAATGAATACAGCAAGAGAGGTTTCGCATGAGCAGATATTCAGTACATCAGTAGTCTCCAGGCTGAGATATGACCAAGGTACGTGAAACCCTCAGAGGCACACAGAAGGGTGAATAAGGAACAATTATTCCTTGGTCCTTCCCATAAAGGAACAAGGGGCAGCAAACAAACCCAGCACGTGGTAGGTTAATGGGACAGGGAGCTTTGTAGAGTTTTAAACTAAGCTGAAGGACTCTACCACTGGACATTAGAGGATCCCAATCAAAAAGTGACCGCATAGAGGAAAAGTCCAACAGGGGCTACTGAAGACAAAAAACACACCAAGCTCAGCAATTCCCTGAAATGCCAATTGCTGGAATGTGGGAGGGAATTCCTGCAAGATTCTGTGTTCTCTAGTATCTTCTGATGGTCACTGTCAGGTAGAACACTGGGCAGACAAGGCTTTTGATCAAAGCTGATCTAAGCGTTATTATACCATATTCTCTCTGACACAAACTGACACTATTCAGAATAAATGGAGCAACTGGGGAGCTCTGCCCTCACACTCACTGTCTGAAGACTGCCAAGCTAAAATTATCCCTGCAGTATTTGAGCAATGTTTTCAGCTCATGTCATTTCAATGCAGATGCAAAGAGTTAATCTGTACTCCACCATTTCCAGCACTGCCAGCCTACTGAGCTACACAGCTCTAACATTTTCGTGTAGTTTTGATGCTTTCCTCAGAGAAAGCTCAAAACCACAGCAAAAGCTGCAGTCCGTAAATTCTGAACAACATAGGAACAGCACATACTAATAACTCCCCTAATAGAAGGCAACACAATCTAAAGCCCAGTCTGTCAAAGAGAATTACAGAAAAATCAAACACGTGAGAGAAGATAAAGAAGCTGATATTAAGTGACTGAGGTCAAATCACTAATTGCTCTGCTCACAGGCCAGCTTCTACATCCTAACACCCTTATCCTGCGTTAAACAGCTCAAAGCAGTGAGACCAAACCTCTGCAGCTGGGAAAAGGTTAACTGAAGTGCTCACACTTCCCAGCATCCTTCTACCTCTAATAGTTCCCCTGCTAAGCCAGCCTGAGCTGAACAACACCCAGAGGAGCTCTGTTCCATTTGATCTTCGTTACACTCAGTTGCATGTGAAAAATAAAAAATTGTGACTGAACAAGAAACACTTCCCTCTGACAAGCACTGAGTAATTCAGCCCTGGGCCAGGTGTCTGTGTTGTTTTCTCCGTAGTCTGGTGCAAAAAGAAAGCAGCAGCACATAACATTAGTCCTGTGCAGAGCAGAGTCTCCTGGTGCCATCTAGCTGAGTGATCTGAGAGCTGGAGGATTCTCTTAAGATTTCAGTGACCACTTCACCTTTCAAAGCTTTTATAGCCCAGCTGGCCAGCCACATGCAACCTATCGTCTGCTTGCTGGGCTGTAACATCACACCACCGACTCAATTGGCTTTGGCAAGCGAGAGGCACTTTGGATGATGGTGCCAAACTCACCACTGATACACGAGCAGGAATCAACTCTGGTGACAGATCTGCTGGGAAGACATTGGCACCAGCCCCCTCAGAACTGACAGCACACAGAGCATGTGCGGTAGGCTGGGTTTCTTCACCACAATTTGCTTTGGACAGTCAGAGATTCAAGAGGAACTGTATTGTACCAACGCCTTCCTTGGAGGCAGCCCTACACTGCTGTTAACACACATCTTTATCAGAATTTCATACTACCAAGCTTTTCTAAATTCAAGTTTTAAAGTCCTCTGAAGATTGGTTTCAGAGCATCCATCTCTAAGTAACACCTGCTTCTGAGCACTGCTGGAGTCCCCATTGATTCCAAATTCACTTACTCTTCTGGCAGATGCAGTGAAGGAGTTGGGCTCGGGTGGTGGCATTTGCTCAGTGATGCTGGGCCTGGATTCACGGCTGGAGTGGTTGGCAAAGGGCTCTTCCTTTCTCTCTACAATTTTAAACAAGAAGAGAAACCAAATGTTTCAGTATTGCACTTCCAAGGCCCTTTACACAGAGTGTGGTCTGCACTCCAGTTCAGTGCTGTGCGACCTCAGTCTCCTTGGATCACAGAGATGTCAGTGCCTTCTGCACTGTCAGATATAAGGGCTTTCTGCAAGGAGCTTCCCACTTCCTAAAGAATAGGATGGATACATTTGCCAGGCAAAGCTTTTGAACTTGATCCTCACACACAAGCAAAATCTTTGCAGGAAGCACCATAAAGAGGACACACAGGTTTTTTGTTTTTAACAATTTTGTTTTCTGTCTGGGAATTTCTTCCCTGGTAAATCTTGAGATGAAAAGGAGCACATGCTGTTCCTGCTGTAGCATGAATGTGGTACAGCCCACAGCCCTGAGTGCCCAGTGCTGGGTTTCACTGCACAGCTCTCTGCACTTGCTTGTGCTGCTGGGCAGAATTTCTGGTCTTCTGCAGCAAAATCTATTTTTCTACAGGAAGCCAGGACTGTTGCCCAACAAAAGCCCTTACTTGGGCTCCAAGCAAGCTAAGCAACCCTTGTCCAAGCTCACAGCTGGCTCCCTGCTTGTTAGATAAGTGCAGCTGTCCAGTATCACATTTATTTTTCGTATCTATGCATGTGCTTGACAGAAGAACATCCACCAGACAATACCAGGGGGAGAGTAAGCAGAAAGTGTGACTCAGGCAATAGGTTCACTTGACAGGAGAGCACAGGCTGGAGACAGACTATTCACCATAAACCCAGGCACATGGAACCTGCCTGAGAAACGATGTACCTACACCCACCAACCAAAGCTTTCCGTGTAGCTGTGAGTGCTCACACAGTCATGGCTTAGAAAAAATAATTTTAAGCATAAGCACCCAAACAGTCCGAGCAAATATCGTATGTGCAGGGAATAAAAATCTGCTGTTACACATTTGGAGTAGTTTGGGATGGAGCATCTGGGAGGATGGCACCTTGGAGCATGAAGATCAATCTCTCCGTAACAAATATTCTCAGTACTAGAAAAAAAAGGATTCAAAGGACACAGAAAACAGAAAAGAGCAATCCAATAGAAGCATTTTTAAATAACAGGAAGTTAGCAGGACTGACAGAGCCTGAACTAAAGAGACAAAGACAGAATCATGGAATCTCCTGAGTTTAAAGGGACCCACAGGGATCATCCAGTCCAACTCCTGGCCCTGCCCAGGACACCCCAACAATCCCACCCTGTGCATCCCTGGGAGCAGTGTCCAAACGCTCCTGGAGCTCTGGCAGCCTTGGGGCTGTGACCATTCCCTGGGGAGCCTGTTCAGAGCCCCAGCACCCTGTGGGGGAAGAACATTTCCCTGATATCCAATCTAAACCTCCCCTGACACAGCTCCAGCTGTTCCCTTGGGTCTGCACGAGAATGGATTTTCAGCCCCGTTTCCCTCTCTGTGAAGCAGCAGATATCAGCTCTGGAGCTGAACCCTTGGGTGCACTTTTACCCACCCCTGGGGAAGGGGCAATAGATTCCCCATTTCTTCTTGCAGGCCTGGCCTGCCATACCTGCCATGGCATCCAAGCCCATGGAAATGCCCACGGACAAGGAAGGACACGCTGCCATTTGCTTGTTGTTGCGACTGAGGCCTGTAAAACACAGGGCACTGCAGGAAGGGAAGGCTGCAGCAGCTCTCCAGGCTGGTCTGGGTGGGCACTGGGAGCTCATTCTGGAAGTTTATAGCATACAGGTCAGCTTCTAAGGTCAAGCCCAATTAGAAGGGCACAGGCTAAAGTGGTAATGACAGGTTGGGAAGGACTGACTGTGAGCAGTGTGACTGGGAGCAATTGACTGCAGAAGAGGGACAGGCCGAGGGACTCTGTGCTGGCAGCACAAGGGATGGCATGGCCACTGGCAGCGTTGGCTTTGGGCAGGATTCCACATTTTATTCTATCAAAATTTCAGCAATAAACATTATGAATTCCACACAAGATAAACTGGTGAGCATTAGTTCAATCTCCTCAAAACAAATTTGGTAAGAGTTAAAATTTAGGTTTCTAATTCCTTTTTCTAAGGGTTTTTGGATAAGAGTTTTTGTTTGGTTGGTTTTTAAACAAAACAACACTAAGAGCTTCCACGGCCTGCTTTAATTCCCAGTAATTACATATTGTAATAGTTCCCAGCACAGATAATCACCATAGAATTTTATACTGATCTTTCTCTTGTTTACAAGAGGTCAATGCTAAATTATTTGTCCTCAAAATGCATAAAGTGACGTTAATACCCTTAGCTTCCTTTGTTTGAAGAACACAAATTTCTTACAGATTATAAAAAACATACTACTCTGAAACCTTCCAACAATTTCACTGCTTCCCTCATCCAATTTCTTCCTCCCAGTCTCTGCAAATTCAACAAATTAATCGCAACCTGAGACTCTTCAAACATACCTCAAAATACACTTGTGTGTTACGCTGCCAGCTCCTACATGTGCTGCTTCATGCTCAGCTACCAAAGGGGTTGGAATTTTTAGGTTTAAAAAGATCACTCAGATTTTTTTTTTCATCTAGACTTTGAACACTTTAGAACAACAGTCATAATCTATGTGTCCAGCACTGTTCAGAATGATAAAGGTATGGGAATATTAAAGAAAATTAAGAGGAATAAGGGGATAATAAGCATGTTTTCATACCCATGCCTCCTGTACCATCCAAGCCTGTAAAATGTTGAGCAGATAAACACAAAACCACAGAATCACAGATTGGTTTGGACTGGAAGGAACCTTAAAGCCCATCTCATTCCACCCCCCTGCCATGGGCAGGGACACCTTCCATCTTCCTAGCCCAGGTTGCACCAAGCTCCATCCAGCCTGGCCTTGGACACTTCCACAAATGGGGCAGCCACAGCTTCTCTGGGCAACCTGTGCCAGGGCCTCATCACCCTCACAGGGAGGAATTTTTTCCTAATAGCCTATCTAAACCTACCCTGTCAGTTTGAAGCCATTCCCCTTTGTCCTGTCACTCCAGGCCCTTGTAAACAGTCTCTCTTCAACTTCCTTGCAGGCTCCCTTCAGGTCCTGGGAGGCCCCAGCACGGTCACCCCAAAGCTTCTCTTCTCCAAGCTGAGCAATCCCAATTCTCCCTTCCTCACAACAGAGCTGCTCCATCCCTCTGATCATCCTGGTGCCTCCTCTGGACTCACTCCAGCAGCTCCACGTCCTTCCTCTGCTGGAACCCCATGGCTGGAGGCAGCTCTGCAGGTGGGGTCTCACCTGAGCAGGGCACAGGGGCACATTCCCCCCCTCCCCTGCTGCCCATGCTGGGGGATCAGCCCAGGAATACCATTGTCTGTCTCTGAAATCAGTAATACTGTGACATTTATCATTTTCATTACCAAAATGAAAAATCCTACTTCTCTTTGAAGTCCTCCTATAATGCGGGCTGATGCTGCTACCTTACAGAATCTTACTTTAAAAAGAGTACCAAAAATGTGACCCTCACTCACATATGCAGCAACTGATAGCTGTGTCTCCATCCAGCTGGGCAAGTCCACACTAATTTTATCAGAGACTTCAGAAGTTTACACGGTGGGGTTTCAATTCTGACGGAAATTTCTCAAAGGACCAAATAATCTTTCCAGGAAAGGAAGAGTACAGGTAACAAAGCCTGAAGCTTAGTCATTACCTGAATGCTTGTTGTCTTCCATTTCTATCAGCTTTAGTGGTTTGACATAGACTCCTATAATGAGCTTTGCTCAGCAAATTAATGCAATGAAAGACCTGTTCTGGCTTTACACAAAATTTAATGCTGAGTACTGTAGACTTTTCCTTGCTGAAGGATTTTAGGCTGTTCCTGACTCAGTTAAACCCCACACAGCTCCAGGTCTTACAGGTGTGCAAACGTTTGAGTTGTTTTGGTGAAACTACCACAATGTTTACAAGGATTACAAGCATTGGCATGCAGCTAGATTAGGTATAATTTCTATTTATACAAATATGTATATAATCAGGGTAAACCCGATTTATGGAGAAAATACATGCGACTTGTACTGTGTGTCTCCTTCTACCACTGACATGTCCACTAGACTTACTTGATTTAAAAGCCCCAGGATCACTTCCCTGTGTTACTGCCATGCCCACTCAGCTGGTGCAGCAGTAGCTCTGCAGAGCCCAGCCAGGATTTTCCACCTCTCGCACCCTGCCCCAACAGCATTAACTGATACAATCCTAACACAGGTGACAATTTCACTGGCACAGAAGCACAACTAAACTTTAAACTACACTTCTCCTCAGGACCTATTTAGTAGTGTATTGGATGTAGACCAAGTAAGTTGATGTTAAAAGTAGTTTAACCATTAAACACATCATGGTCCAAGATCCATCTGTGTTTGCAGAATATTAAGTACAAGTAAGCCTTGGCTTACTGTAAAATTAAGTACCTGTATTTAAACTTTCTGTGCTGCACATAAACACTTTCAAAACTAATGAAGGAAGCCAGAGAAATTATGGAAAAGGAATGGGAGTAAGATGCCAGCAATACACTATAACGTAAATGCTACTGTGACTCTGTCTACTTAATCCTTATTTTCCACTATCTTTTGCAATCATTATTCATCACAGCCTGGAAAAAAGAAGCTCCTCACCTCTATAATCACCCAGAACAGCTTCAGCCCTTCATTTCAGACTGATCCGAACACAACAGGCTATTGCCTTCTACACCTTCACCTGCTTTCCTACCATCCTGAAGTACCTGAAGGATACTTCTTGAACTGGACCAACAAAAGAAAATCCCTTTTTAAGAACAAGCTATGGACAATGTGTTATCTTCGATACATGTGAGCCGGAAGTAGGAATTAAAAGAGGATCTGAAGGATTTTTTTTTTAAATAATTATGCTGACCTGGGAGTCAGCATTCGAATCAGCTTTTTTAGCATAGTAGCTCCAGATTTCTCCAAATTCTGCACATATACACTGGAAGTAATACTTTCAGGATATCCTTAACAACTAATTATGTAATTAATAACAATAACAACAACAACAATACTAGCTAGGCTAGTTATTAAATCCAAGACTGTACTAAGTCTTACCTGACTCCTTTTCAGCGTCCGATTCTGAAACTTCATCTTCAGCTTCTTCCTCTTCAGAACTAGAACTGCTCGAGTCCTTGTTCTCTTCCTCAGTTTCCACGGACTTCAGCGTGTCTTCCTCATAAAGAATCTTCTCCTTGCTGCAAAATAGGAAATTTTAAGGACTAGGCGAGCAAGTTATCTGAGTTGTATTTCTCAGGAACACACAGACATGATTTACTGCATACAGAACAAGCAAAAGACAAAATCCATCTACAGAGTGAACACTCCAGCACTTCCATCACGGCCAATTTGCCACAGATTCCATTGTCAGTCTCACATTTTCTAATTCTGCAAGCATTTTTCCATCCACAGAAATCTGATCTGTCCTTTTCTACTGCCACAGCAGTTGGGCTGTAGGGCTCTGTGCCACAAAAAGGTGCAGTTCTCAGCCCAAAAATCCGATAGATCACCAGCCAGAGCAGGAGCTGGAGAACCAAACACCAGCCCAAGTCCTTGTTCCACCCCTCAGTGGGTATGTTAAGACACAACTAAAACTGTATTTGAGAGTGCTCAGATTTAAAAAAAAAAATGCATGAAATAAACAGCAGCTGTGGTCAGCTGGCTGTGAGAGATGAAGCTGCTCTCCCATTACTTTCTGGGCAGCTTCTTTTCAACTAAGACGGAGAGACTTACTTGGTGAAGAGTCTGTTTTGAGGCTTCCCATTCACATCAGCTTCAATCAGCTTATTCCTTGTCTCCTTCTCACTTCGCAGCTGTCAAAAGGTCCAGGAAGATGGGAGAGAGAGAATGAGGACAGACATTAACCAGCCCTGTCAGCATAACCCAGCCAGCATCACAGCACAGCCTCATTAGACCAAACCACTGCAGGTTTGTGTAAGAAACCACGTGAACAGCAGCACATCAGCAATGGCACTGTGAGCCTTGGACTGGAGCTCACCAGGACACAGCACTCAGCATGTCCTTGGAGTGCAGCTGCCATTTAATAAAACCTCCACAGGCACTTGCGGCTGCCCCTGCTGAGATCAGGGAAAAACCCTGACTGCCGACCAGAGAGGTCATGGGCTCCCCCATCCCTGGAAGTGTCCAAGGCCAGGTTGGACGGGGATTGGAGCAACCTGGGATGGTGGGAGGTGTCCCTGCCCATGGCAGGGGTGGGACTGGGTGAGCTTTAAGGTTGCTTCCAGCCCAAACCATTCTGGGATTCTGGTGGAGGTCTGTCCACATGTGTGTGTGCCCATGAAATCAGGCAAAATTCAGCTAAAAATTTGCTGCCTTTGTGGCTATTATTTACTTGCTTTCAGAGGAAAGCATTCAAGTCTGCCTTGTACAGGCAACCAGGGAACTCCTGTGAGGATGGGTCACTTCTTAAATCTTTCAAATGCACAAAGTTATTGCATAGAAATACCTGGGATCACACAGAAATGGGAAGATTTTGTCTTGAGAGCAGCAATATTAATTTTACCACCATCAATGGACAGAACAGTACCAAAAAATTGTTTTAGTACCTTCCAGAAGCACAGAAACAGCTGAGGCAGAAGCAGGGATGGCAGTTATGGGCTCAATTTAAGGCTCTGCTGTGGCTCACCAGGTTATTATTTTTTTTCTGACAGCAATTGACACCAGGCAAAGGAAGTAAAAGCACTGTAAATTCTGAATCATAGAATCCCAGAATTATTTGGGTTGGAAGGGACCCTAAAGCTCATCCAGTCCCAGCCCCTGCCACGGGCAGGGACACCTTCCACTATCCCAGGGTGCTCCAAGCCCCATCCAACCTGGCCTTGGACACTTCCATGCATGGGGCAGCCACAGCTGCTCTGGGCACCCTGTGAAGTGGGAAAAGCTGCATGCATTCCAGTGAAGAGCAAAAATTTGGGGTACAACATTGTTAAACTGACCAAAGTGCTGGAGCACAGCAAAGGGAAGTGCAGGAAACAGCCTGTTTCATTTCACAGATAATTCAGGAACTGAGAAAACAATCCAAACCCAAATCAAATTAATTGCTTCCAGCAAACAAAAATCCCCCCTGCTTTCCAGTAATGGCAGCAAATCCTTCAACAAGTGTGAACGACTGAGACACGCAAGGGTGGCAGAGTATTCTGCTTTAGACTGAAAAAATATCTGATTTGAGAGCCATTTTAGAAGAGGAATAATGTCATGGAACTGCTTGTTTTATCCTTAACAAATATAAGCTTTCTATTTTTAACTGATAAAAATGGCACACGATAAACACATGATAAATTGGCTTTTCCACTACAAAATTATGTCCACTAAAAAAAAGTGTGATAAAATCTGGATTCTTCTGCCCAGTTCTACACTGACTGAATAAATGGAGAAGGCCTTTATATAGTGCTTCGATATAGAGAACAGGGGGGCTGTAGTCCCTGCAAAGCAGCCCTAAAAATGGGTGAGCAGTCACCCAGAAACTTCACGTTTTTCTTTTTCTTTTCTTTTAAGAAGTGCAGTTATCTGCAAAATCCTGGGTGGTGAGAGAGAGGGGAATCCAAAATACAACCCTGATAGTAGTTATCAACACCTCATTTAGGGAGAAGCTGATTAATTTTTAAGAAGTTCCTGTGAATACTAAGGCTGCTATGTGAGGATGGCAGCAGCTGTGTTGTGATCAGAGCTGGAGTTCTAACCACCCACATTGTCAGTTCCTGAAAATCCTTTCCTAGAGTTTATCAGCAGTGTTCCCATTCTGTCTGTTTCTGAACCCAATGTTTTAAGTGATAACTTACAGATTTTTTAATCATTTTTGAAAGAAGGTTAGCTTGTTTTTTGGAAGCACCCAAATGAGATAATTGAGTAGACCAGATGAAATAGGAAAAAATTCAATCCAAACCAAATTTTCTGGCTAGACAACTGCCTTTACTTTGAACAAGATATACTTTGCTTTCCTTTTTTTACATCAACTTTTGGTTTATAATCCCTTCCAATATCTCCACTGCACTATGAAATGGCAATTTAATATGGTTTTGAAACCACCCATTTTTTCAGTCCAGAATCCCCTGAAGTTTATAATTTCTTCTTCCTCAATCCAAAGCCTCCCTATTGTAAGAAAGGCAGACATGGTAACAGATCTCTTTCTCAACACTGAGTGTACTTCCCCAGATGCAAACACAAAGCTGACCTGGGTAATCCCTCATTAGGAACAGAGCAGTTTGATGCTAGAGAGCCTGCCAGCCAACAAAGCAAGTGCAGGATAATAACAATTCCAAAGATGAACATGAATTCCTTACCAGTTCCCATAATTCCGCATGCCATCAAACTACCGACCTCCTTGCTGCAGTCATCATTATCTAGATTTCTAGCTATTAAAAATATTGCTGTGATTAAAGATTGCAAATGAGTAACTAAATAAAATAGCTGGGCCTCAGCTTCCTGCATCTGGCACCATATGTCTTGGAGAACACCCATGTGTGAAAAGGTAATTGGAGAGGTGGAAAACAATCTCCAGAAACTCACCACAGTCTGTTTCTTCTGCAGCATTTCTAAATGCTCCACGAGTCCCTCGTCAGCCACGTCAAAGGGCGTCTGGCCCTGGTGCAATGAGAGAACATAAGAGGATATCTGAGACGGCACAGAGGTAATATTCCAAAAAGTCGTATTTACCAGTGTATTTGCTCCACATCCTCCCTCCACAAATAGTGAGTGACACTCTGTTTCACTCCAGCGCAAGGAAACCCACGTGACAGTCATCACGGAATCACAGAATCATTTTGGCTGGAAAAGACCTCTAAGATCATGTTTATGTTCAGTGAGCAACTTTTACCAGGGCAGTGCAGCTCCCTAGTTGCTGCAGCTCAAATCCAACAGCCAGGACCATGTTTGAGTTCCCAAGTTTCTAAAAAGGACACTCTTGTACTGAGAGGGAATGTGATCAACCTCTTCTTATGCTGGAGATCAGGAAAGGTTCTTCCCCCAGAGGGTGCTGGGCACTGCCCAGGCTCCCCAGGGAATGGTCACAGCCCCAAGGCTGCCAGAGCTCCAGGAGCATTTGGACAATGCTCTCAGGGATGCACCGGGTGGGATTGCTGGGGTGTCCTGGGCAGGGCCAGAGGTTTGACTGGATGGTCCTCGTGGGTCCCTTCCAGCTCAGCAGATTCCTGATTCTGTGTTACTTTATCATCACGTATTTAAATGTTCTGAAAGGCTGCCAGCAAGCAAAAATTTTGGGATCCATTTCCACATCCATGGGCATTTATAAACTAAAACAAACCAGAAAAAATACTCTAGGGCACGAACCAAGAAATTGGTTACATTTTCACCATAACTAAAGCTCTAAATGCCATTTCATTAACAACACACCATGAAACGCCATGGCTACAGGTCAAAAAATAAAAGGTAGCCATGTCCATCTGACCCAACAAGGAGACAGTTCTGGATTGGAAGGAGCAGGTAACGCAACAAATACAACTGTGGCTGTTTCTTTTCAAGCATGGCATGATCCAAGACCTCATACACGTCCTGAACACTTTGGAAAAGCTTCTGATGGCATTTAAACAGAAAAGATTCCCCATATTTTGGGTGCCAAAGAGCTCACCAGACTGAAAGTGCTCCTCATGGAGGCATTTGTGTTCCAGCAGTTTCCAGCACAGCTGGATGCACTCAAACACATAGGGCCCTCTCTTATCACATCCTCCTGCCTGCCTTCATCCCCTGGTGCTCCTCCAAGCACATCCAACCTTCTCTTCTCCCTCAGAGGCCGCCACGGCACACCTGACCCTGCTACAGTGGGAGGCAGCTCACAGACCACTGTGGGCATCCCAGCAGGGATGGGAACACCAAGAACAGCCCTGGACAAGTTCTCGAAAATCCAAGGCTCTTCAAGGAAAAACCTGCAACTATTAGAAAGGAAGAGAAATGTTTTTTCTCCTTTTCTCCCATCCTATTTTTCTTCATTCATGTCTCACATATCTTCAATTTCCTTTTTATTTACCAATACATAGAACAGAGAGGATTTAAAGCTGCTAGTTTCTCACAGTTCACTTGTTTTCAGTGCCTTATACCTTAATATTAATATATTATTTTGCACTTCAAGACTGTTTCTTTGCTGCCATTTGACTTCTCAGGATTACACTAACTCAGGATGGCACAGATCAGCCCCTATCCCTTCTTACAAGCTCAGTCTTAAATTTTAATCAGGTCACATTTCCCTTAATGTCTGAAATCTTTTCTGCCTTCCACCAGTCAATATTCTTAATTTTCTGATGTTTTTAAATTATCCAGGGCACAGGCAAGGAGAACTGCTGTGACTTTGTCATGATGTTGGATCATGATGTTAGATTTCTTGTAAGACCCCACTGGGAGCTCTGTGTCCAGCTCTGGAGCTCCCATCTCAGGACAAACCTGGACCTGCTGGAAAGAATCCAGAGGAAGCAACTAAATTGACCACAGGGCTGGAGTCACTCTGCTCTGGAGCCAGGCTGGGAGAGCCGGGGGTGTTCATCTGGAAAAGAGAAGGCTCCAGGGAGACTCCAGGGAGGCTCCAGGAGAGCTGGAGAAGGACTCTGGACAAGGGCCTGGGGTGTCAGGACAAGGGGGAATGGCTTCTCACTGCGAGAAGGCAGGGTTAGATGGGATATTGAGAAGGAATTCTCCTCTGTGAGGGTGGGGAGGCCCTGGCACAGGTTACCCAGAGAAGCTGCGGCTGCCCCATTCCTGGAGGTGTCCAAAGCCAGGTTGGATTGGGCTTGGAGCAATCTGGGAGAGTGGAAGGTGTCCCTGCCCATGGCAGGGGGTGGAATGAGATGAGCTTTAAGGTTCCTCTGAACTCAAACCAGTCTGGGGTTCTATGATGCCATGATCATGCAGCAGGCAACAGTCAATATTAATCTGGCTATTAGAATCCCCCGCATTGGTTGTGTACTGACCAGCTTGTTTCTGATGTCCATGTCACACAGAGCCTCAGCCAGGATCGAACATGCTTCCTTCACTCCCCAGTGAGCAGCAGCGTGGAGCGGAGTCCAGCCATCATTGTCCTGGACGTTCAAATTAAACCCAGCCTGGATCAGGAGCCTGAGGAAAGCAGCAGGATTGATCTCTGCTCATCAGGAATGACTTCCTTACAGAGCAGAGTTTCCCCTGTTAGGCACCAAGTGGGCAGCCTGGCTCCCTAACAGCCAGCAGCTTCTGGACGTGTTTATTAACCAAAGCAACATCCCACTTCATGTGCTCGAAACTGTAATGGAAAAGGCAATGAATGAAAAGTGACTTTGATGTAAAACCTGCTGGAACATGTCCAACTGATAAGGTTCCCTTTCAGCATGTCCTGAATTGGGAGAACACCTTGATTTCTCATCTGGCATTGGTGCCCCAGTCTGAACTCCTGCTCCAGTGGAGGAGAGAGCCTGGTCTGGCACAGGCACTGAGCACACAAACAGCATCCCTGCAACTGCCATCTCTGTGCCAGGGAGCCAAACACAGCACCTGCCAGGAGATGGACATTTGGGACCTGAAGCTCAAGCTTGGTTCTCTGAGAGCACAAGGCCACAGTGTGGGGTGGTCCACAAGGAGACCAACAGGACTGCCAGGGAAGTACCAGCAACATTGACAGAGGTGAAATTTGTATGCTGACCAACCCTCATCTGGATTAAACAACTCCAAACGCATTTTTTCAGAGTAGCCCTTGCACAGTTCAAGCAAATCTTCCACAAATGAACCTGCCTGGGATCTCCAACCCTCACTGCTGTGCCCCTTCCACCCTCCCTCCTCCACCAAAGCAGAACACTGGTGTTTCACAGCACCTGGAGCTTCAGTATTTAACACCAAAACAAACACAAGAGGGTCAGGGATAGCCTGGAGCTCCAGAGCCAGGTACACACTGGTGAGGCAGTGATCAGGCGAGAGCACTGAGCAGCTCCCGTATCAAAACTATTATCCAAGTTGCTTAAATATTGAAGAACATCCCAGAGGAATTCTGCACGTCTGGTAAAACTGCTACTGAAAATTTCCATTGTGGGAAATTCCCCCATCCGGAACCACCACTGCACAGCATTAGGGAAATCCAGCACGACCCCAACATGGCACCAACAGCTTGGAAACTTCTGCAGCTTTACACCAATGTGCTACTGTGCTAAATAAAACATAGTCACAGCAGAGCAGCTCTGGGCTTCTCCGTGAAAAAAATTGTAAATTAGGTGCTGAGTTTCTGTTGATTTTCCAGCTGGCAGAAGGGAGAAACAGAGCTGCAGAGACTCAGGGTCACAGACAAATTCCATGTCTCATTTAGAGTTAGTTGGCTCCTGGCTGTTAGCCCCTTTGGTTTAAGTCACTAAAGCTTTGGTTTTGAACTTCAGCATGGCCATCGCATACACAAGAGCGAAACAATGTCAGCTTGCTGCGAGATGTGTTTATCACTACCACAATTAATACCAAGGAGATACCACAATTAATACCGAGGAGAGTGTCCAGAACTAAGTCATCCTGCACACACTGAACTTCATCACGGACCACTGGGTACCCAACCCTCCCCTGAAAGGCCATGGGACCAACACCTCAAATTCAGAGATATTACACTTCTATTCACATGAGCTGTGTTAGATTCCTGTTCTTGGGCACAGTACAGGCACAGACAGCTCATCACTCAATTATAAGTTCTAATGACTGAATACAAATCAGAAACATGGAGTACAATAAAATGCTTGAGCTTGATATGAAACAGCTCTTAAGACATCAAGTCATGTCACTTAAAATTAGGAAATTTAGGATCAAGATAGATGAACACTTCCAGAATGGATTTTAACATGGGCAATAGAGTAAGCTTGCGTGTTGGTTTTGCACAGCCTGGTTTTTGGTAGCCGGGGGGCCACAGAGGTGGCTTCTGTGAGAAGCTGCTGGAAGGTTCCACCATGTCCAGCAGAGTGAATGGCTGATGGCTCTGAAGGTGGACATGCTGCTGGGCCAATTAGAGAGGTTGGTAACGCCTCTGTGATAACCGATTTAAGAAGAAAGTCAAAACAAAGTGGGCACATGCAGTTTTTCTTCTTTTCAAAGAGGAGGAGGTGAGAACATGTGAGGGAAACAACCTGGAGACATCAAGTGGAGAAGGAGGGGCAGGAGGTGCTCCAGGCGCTGGAGCCAAGATTCCTCTGCAGGCCATAGTGATAACCATGGTGAGGCAGCTGTGCCCCTGCAGCCCATGGGGACCCATGGGGGATGCAGAGATCCACCCACAGCCCCTGGGGATCCACGGGGGATGCAGAGATCCACCCGCGGCCCGTGGGGATCCACAGGGGATGCAGAGATCCATGCACAGCCTATGGATCCACGGGGGATGCAGAGATCCATGCACAGCCCGTGGGGATCCAGGGGGATGCAGAGATCCAAGCACAGCCCGTGGGGATCCAGGGGGATGCAGAGATCCACGCACAGCCCGTGGGGATCCAGGGGAATGCAGAGATCCACGCACAACCTGTGGGGATCCAGGGGGATGCAGAGATCCACCCGCGGCCCGTGGAGGAAGTGCCCATGCCAGAGCGGGTGGATGCCTGGAGGAGGCTGTGCTCCAGTGGAAGACTCGCTGGAGAAAGAGGGCCCTTGCTTCCAGGCTGGAGCAGCCTGTCCTTGGAGGACTGCACCCTATGGAAAGAGCCCACATCGCAGCAGTTTTGGGAGGACTGTGTGCCCGTGGGAGGGACTCACGTTGCAGCAGGTGCGGTAGGACTGCTGCTCGTGAGAGTGGACCCACACCAGAGAAGTTCACGGACAACTGTCTCCCGTGGGAGGGATCCCACAGCCTCACAGGGAAAGGACTCCTTTCCCTGAGCAGCAGAAGAAAATCTTGGTGATGAACTGACCAAAACCCCAACACCCTGTCTCCCTACGCTGTTGGTGGGAAGGAGGGAGGGGCTGGGGAGAAAAAGGTGTTTTAAAGGCTTGTTTTACTTCTCGTTATCCTCCTCTGACTCTGTTAGCAATAAATCCACTTTGCAACCTTAAGCTGAGCCTGTTTTGCCCTTGAAGTGTTTTCTCCTGGTCCTTATTTCAACTCATGAACCCTTCATTAATTTTTTTTCTCTCCTCTGCTCAGCAGTGGCAGGGGAGGGTGAATGAGTGGCTCTCGTGGGTGCCTGGCGCTGGGCAGTGTCAAAACATGACACCTTCTGAAGACTATTTACAACAGCATGTAGTAACAAGACAAGGGGGAATAGATTCACATGGACAGCGGGCAGGGTTAGATTAGATACGAGGTAAAAATTCCTCCCTGTGAGGGTGGTGAGGCCCTGGCACAGGTTGCTGAGAGAAGCTGTGGCTGCCCCGTCCCTGGAANACCCTGTCTCCCTACGCTGTTGGTGGGAAGGAGGGAGGGGCTGGGGAGAAAAAGGTGTTTTAAAGGCTTGTTTTACTTCTCGTTATCCTCCTCTGACTCTGTTAGCAATAAATCCACTTTGCAACCTTAAGCTGAGCCTGTTTTGCCCTTGAAGTGTTTTCTCCTGGTCCTTATTTCAACTCATGAACCCTTCATTAATTTTTTTTCTCTCCTCTGCTCAGCAGTGGCAGGGGAGGGTGAATGAGTGGCTCTCGTGGGTGCCTGGCGCTGGGCAGTGTCAAAACATGACACCTTCTGAAGACTATTTACAACAGCATGTAGTAACAAGACAAGGGGGAATAGATTCACATGGACAGCAGGCAGGGTTAGATTAGATACGAGGTAAAAATTCCTCCCTGTGAGGGTGGTGAGGCCCTGGCACAGGTTGCTGAGAGAAGCTGTGGCTGCCCCGTCCCTGGAAGTGTCCAAGGCCAGGTTGGATGGGCTTGGAGCAATCTGGTCTAGCGGAAGGTGTCCCTGCCCAAGGCAGGGGGTGGGACAAGATGAGCTTTAACATTCCTCCCAACCCAACCCAACCCAGTCTGGGATTCGATGATTTCTATGTTTATGGGCAGCTCCACCCACACATAAAGAGCAGAGAAGAAAGCTTTATTGTTGGACACCTTAATTTGACATTACCTGTAACAATATTTATTTTTTTTACCAGGAAACACTACACTGGACAAGTTTATGTTCCTAAGAACCTTGTTAGTGCCAGGGCAGCAGAGCTGTCAGGTGCTGGAATCCCTCTGTCACTGCAGGAACAGTAGCGTGAAGGGGCAGAGGACAGTGAGACAGGGGTGGACACCACATTTTCCCACTAGACTGGTCATGTTTGTTATTGTCACGCAGTGTATGTTGTCACTTTTTAAGTCAAAATTATACTTTTATTCCCTAGTACTGTTTAACTCACTAGTCCTCAAACTATTACTCTAAGAGTGAAAATTAGACCTTGTGATTAGAAAAATTTAGAGACCTCCTAATTTACGCCTCACTCTCTGAAAAGCTTTCATTACTTCAAAAAGGCCTGGAGGTATGAAAGGGAATCCTCCAGTCCCTGTGTATTTCTGGGTGAATGACTACGGTTGGACACATAAAACCACAGAGCCTTTTGAGAAACAGCAGCCAGAAAATCTCAGTATGGAAAAAACTCCTCTGAATGTAAAGCAAGATGTCTTCTTCAGCCTTAATTTCATGCATCAGCCCTGGGAGGAGCTCCTACCTCATGACTTCAGAATAGCCCTTGGCTGCAGCAACATGAAGAGCTGTGGCTCCTGTCCGAGGCTGCTTTATATCCTCAATTCTCCCACTGTTCAGCCACTGCCGGGCATCCTGGAGCATTTGCTGCTCCTCTTCTTTCCTTGACAGCTCTAGGTCTACACCTAAGGGGGTGAAGCACAGAAGAAGAGACGAACAAGAGATGAAAGCTCTGAAGTACTTGTTACCCTATGTTCCATTTGCTATAAAGTATTAGTAAACTACTTCTGATCTTCCACAAAACAACCAGCAAAAGCCTCTTCTATGAACTGGGAGAGCTCCTGTGTCATTGACAGAGACTTCAAAAACTGTCTGAGTAAAAAATTTTGAAAGCTGGGCCAGTGGTTGCAACCCAGTTCAATTAACTAAAAGCTTACCTGTGCATTAAGGGTAGAAGTATTGAATTCTACACAGGCTGTGTCTCAGACTGAAACAACAGAGTCATGAACAACAGCTTAACTGACTGAATTGACCTGTAGTGAGGGTATAATCTACAGGGAAGGTCTGAGGATCCTCAGATGCCTCCTGCAAGAGCATGGTGATGCCAGCTCTGTGCTCACTCCAAATTCAGGATGCTCTGCACATGACATACAGGGACCTGCACTGCTCCAGAGGCATTCATGACAGGCATGCTGAGAGGAGTACTGAGTTATTACACCGAGCAGCAAACACCCAGATTCTGACAAAACACAATTTGAAATCATTTTGGCATTAGAAGGCCAGAAGACATCTACTCTGATGGCCTAAGTGACTGCTTAGGGGCAGGTGGACATGTGGAGAGGCAGGGGGATGATGTGGAAAGGGAGGTATGTCTGGCTGACAGACTGTGTCAACTGTCATTAAACCAATGAGAGGCAAAACGAACTTTGACTTGTTTTCCTAAGTGGAGTTTTCACAGTAGTGAGATCATGGAAGGACAATATATCAATCACAAGTATTGATACCAATCCAAACAGATTAATCAGAGTAGAACTCTCCGACTCAGGAAAACATACAAATTAGAAGATGACAAATCTCAAAAATCAAGAAGGGTCCTGAAGAGCAACTGTCCCTATGGATTAATACTTTCAGTATAAGAATGACATGATTGCCAATTAAATTATGGGGCATTAGGTTTAAAACAGAACCAAGGAAAACGATTAACTCAGAGTCTGAGCTGTGAGACCCACTGCTGCAGAATTTTGCAAAGATCAGAAATAAAGTGGCTTCAGACCAAGGACTAGACAAGTTTCTAGCTATTACACACAATTGCTGAACATGCTGGAGTTCCCAAGGAGGGCTGCACGAGCTCAGGAAACAGAAAGCCACGGGGCACTCACAAGTACACAGAAAGCCAGTTTGGCTCAGGAATTTCTGGAGGCACAGTGGCTGGAGGCTGGGAGGGGAACTGTACACACTTGAGGTGTTGTTATAGTCTGCAGCAGGCATCTGCTCACAGCCCCCACTAAGGACAGGCTGCAGAGCTGAACAGATGCTTATTTAAAGTTCAACCCCATTTTCTCCAGCAGTTATGATCCTTTAAACTGTGTGATGGGAATCTTCTCAGTGGAGACAGATGGTTGTTTCAGGGCATCTTAGCAGGATGCCACTAATGTGGTGAGGCAATGCAAGCAGAATCCCAAAAAGTGTCAGGCAAAAATACCTGCAGGTGAGGCAGAATCACTGCCTCGATGTCCTGTAAGGTTTCAACCACATTACTGCAAGGTTTGAGAGCATTTAAGGAACCTGAAGGTGCACAAGTCCACAGAACCTGGTGAGATGCATCCATGGGTCCCAAGGGAGCTGGTGGAGGAAGTGCCTAAGTCACTCTCCTATTTGAGAAGTTGTGGCAGTCTGGTGAAGTTCTCACAGACTGGAAAATGGGAAACACAACACCCATTTTTAAACAGGGAAAAGAGGAAGACCTGGTGCACTACAGGCCAATTGGCCTCTCCTGTGTGCACAGCAAGATTATGGAGCAGATCCTCCTGGAAACTATGCTAAGGCACATGGAAAATAAGGAGGTGATTGGTGACAGCCAACCTGGCTTCTCTGAGAGCAGGTTGTGCCTGAAAATTTGGTGGCCCTGGAACATTAACACAGGTGACAAAGAAATGAGGGACTGATCCCTTCCTAACTATACCTTAAAAAATAAAGTCACCATGAGTCAGAATATATCTGACTGAGGGACTGCAACGCCCCCTAAACCTGCAGGAATAAAATCATCCAGACTGGAAGGAGTCTTTGGGGGTCTGTAGCCCAAACACCCGCTCCAAGGAGGGTAACTTCAAAGCCAGATCAACCAGCTCAGACATAAATACAGCTGAGCTTTGACTACGTCCAAGGATGGAAGTTCCAGGAATTCCTTGGGTTCCTTTTCCAACATTCTTGATGAAATTCATAGACATGATTTAAACTTCTCTCACACACATGCAGACATTCAACCACTCCCAAATGAATCCCGTGAGTATGAAGAAAATTTTAGAGTGATAAAGCATTTCTTAATTTTAACATCAGTCCAAAACTGTTCTTCAGCCAGGGATGTTTGTGCAGGGACAGCCTGGAGAGCAGCCCCTCAGCCAGGCACACCTGATGAGAAAGGGGATATGGCAGAAGAAATCTAGGGGAAGATCAGGATAAAGCATGTCACTCCAGGCCTGGAATATTCAGTTTCCTGGTCCCTGCCCATAAATGTCCCCTCGGTTTTACACACAAGCCTTAGTGAAACAAGACCTTTCATCGATAGCAGAGGTCAGAATTAAATCTCACTTTAAAAGGAACTAGATCCGATGAATCAGATTCCAGGACTACAGTGTCTTGCTCTGAAGAATCCAAAAGACAGAGACCACAAACCTCCTGCATCTGCTCCACTGTTCTGACAGCAAAGCAAAATTCGTCTGCTGCTTCCTGGGCCAGATCTCAGATCTCTTCACCAACAGACAGCAAGGAAGGAGAATTCTCATACAGAAACTCTTAGGGGTCCCAACTCTCACATATTCAAGCCCTTCCTTTACCTTGTTTCTTGACTTGCTCCAGAAGCAGGTCCTTCATGGCTGCCTCCTCGGCGATGTCAGACGGGACCTCCCCCTCACTGTTCACAGCAGCCACGTTGGCCCCATGGCTGATCAGGTACCTGCAGAAGGACACCCAGGCCAGCACGTCACACCTCGTGTGCTCGGCTTCAGAGCAATGGCATGGGCAATCAAACAGCACCACAAAGTATTTGCCTTTCTCATGCAAGTTCAATTACCAAATGAGGACCTTATTCTTAGCCAATTTCTAGACTAAAAATGTTCAATGTAAATGCAAGGTCCTTCCTTAGGGGCTCAGTTTTTCTTTCTCCATAGTTACTTAAATACCCCCGTTCTTGCATTAATCTGGTTGATTATCCTCTTTTTTTTTTTAAAGAAAAGGAAACTATACTAATTTTTTAAAAAGCCTTATCAAGTATCATCAATTTTTAAATTTGTCCTTTTATAACTTTACCAAAAGTTCGTTGAAGAACAACAGACGTCTTCTTTGGCTTGTACATCTTTTAATCAGTAAAATTCTGAGAGGTAAAAGAAGTATCTTTTTAAGCACACAAATATAGGAGGGTGATGTTGCTTGGTTTTATAATTTATTTTCAATGCATTTAAGAAATAGTTATCTTAATTCAAATTTTGGAAACTTTCTGGTAGCTGTGGTGGACTAAATATATAAGCACAGTATGACTGGTAAAGAATAATGGGTTGGTGCTCAGCCTGGAGAAAAGGAGGCTTGGAGGAATCTTCTCATTCTCCATAACTCCCTGGCAGGAAGGGGCAGCCAGGTAGGGGTTGGGCTCTGCTCCCAGGGAACAAAGGGAGAGGACAAGAGGAAATGACTTCAAGCTGCACCCGGGGAGGTTCAGGTTGGGGGAAATTTCTTTCCAGAAACAGTGGTCAGGCACTGGCACAGCTGCCCAGGGCAGTAGTGGAATCACTATCCCTGGGAGTATGCAAAAAATTAGTGGAAGTGGCACTTGAGGTTTAGTGGTGAACATATTGGTGGTGCTGGATTGACAGCTGAACTTGAAAGTCCCCACTTAAGCACAGCACAGCTCACACCAGTCTGTCTGTGGTAAGGAAATGCAGTCACGGAATCCCAGCCTGGTTTGCATTGGAAGGGACTGTAAAGCCCATGCAATCCCACCCCTGCCATGGGCAGGGACACCTTCCACGGGACCAGGCTGCTCCAAGCCCTGCCCAGCCCGGCCTTGGACACTTCCAGGGATCCAGGGGCAGCCACAGCTTCTCTGGGCACCCTGTGCCAGGGCCTGCCCACCCTCACAGGGAGGAGCTCCTTCACCACACATCCCTATATCAGCTGTCCCATTTCCTTTTTCTTGGCATTTTAGCTGAAGTATCTAATGAATCATAAGACAGTCTAATGGCAGCAGCAAAAGGAAACCAGTTGAAGGCTTCACCTTAATCCTCAGAAGTTCAGAATTCAATATCAAGAGAAAAGCACCTATTTTCAGCATTGCTTTCCGAAGTATTATATAAGGCTCAGAGTATCCATCACCTGTGCTCTGAAGAGAACGGCACAGGGAAGTGGTATAAATACCCCGAACAGCCCCAAACTCACTCACTCTGCTATGTTCAGGTAGCCACACGATGCCACTGCATGAAGAGGGGTCCAGCCCTCATTGTCTTGCTGGTTCACATTGGCTCCATTTTCTACCAGGAATTTCACCATGTCCAGGTTCTCATCAATACAGGCCTGAAGGAGGAGGATAGGGGATGTCCGAGGGGGGAGGAGGGGAAAAGAGGGGAAGGATTGAAGGGGAAAGGAAGAGAGAAAAGAAAATGGTGTTGGTGTTAAATCAAACGTACAACCCTCATTGGCAGCTTATTGGCAGCAGGCAATTTCTGGGTTGAACTTCCCATGCTGTGAGTGAGCACACCTTAAAGCTTAGGGTAACTTCAATTTGTGAACTAAAACAAATTAATTTCAGAATTTTCAAAAAATTAATTGTAACTCAGAGTTCCCAGATGGACAACCTCCGAATTTGCTCAAACTTCACTTTTCACCACTGATCTCTTTCCTCTCTCCCACAAAGTTTCCTCCCCACAGAGAGGATGCTGAAATGATGGATCTCTGTTAGTTTTAGGTACGGCATCAAATCCCTCTAAGTAAGGCAAGCCGTGTATTTACTTAGATTATATTGGTCCCTAAAATGTCAGTGAATAAAGGGTGTAACAGTGAACATAATGAGGCCTCATTGGGGGCAGGGATGAGAAGGGAAAGCAGCAGCTCCAGGAGCCAGACTAAAGCAGCCCAGTTACAAAGGTAATCATTGCAAAAGCAGAGTTCTAGAGAACTTAGTAACTTCTTTATCCAGCAGTATCTCTTTTTTTTCCTGAGTCTAACACAGGAAACTTCCCCAGTTTGTTCTACAGCCCCATGGGCTGCTGAAGAGAATGACAGCCCTTGATTAGCTGCTGTAGTCATTCCTGAGCCTGCACTCACAGAGAGCTCCCTGCTTTGAAGCTGCCAGAAGAAAACCTAGCTTGATTTTCAAGTCTCAGCAGCTCTGCTGGGTGGAATTCCTCCTTCCTCAAATTCCTGGCTCCAGAATGTTCTGTGTAGCATTTACAGCTCACTGGAAGCTGCTATTCAAGGATGAGCTGGCAACTTAATACACATCCAAATGTGTGTGCCTCAGCTGGGAAGCACGGGGCATGACCAGGAGGTGCAAGGACTGCTTTTTACTACACGTCCGTCCCCAGGCAGAAACCCAGCTCCTCACTACGAGAGAGGGAAACAGCTTGTCCAGAATTCCTCCAAAATCCCAACATTTGATCCTTTTGTACAGCTTGATGTGGGCACATCTATCGTTTACAGCAGTCAGCTGACTCCCAGATGATCCATCTAAAACAGCACTGACTATCCATCCATTCCTGTAGCAGCAAGGAATAAAAATGAGGAAATCCTCTCGAACCAATATCCACACACCCCAAAAAGAAACAATCCTGGTTTATCAACATGTTCATCTGTGCTGCATTGCCCATGTCAAAGGAGAGGCATGTCCTGGACCCGGACAACCAGCTCTCGCTATTTTTACTGCAAGGAGAGTTGGACTGGATGATCCTTGAGGAGCTTTTCCAGCTCAGGACACTCTAAGATTCTCAGCGCAAATTCCAAACTGCCTGCTTAGGACACAATAATGAATTACTCCTCCATTTGCCTGGTTCACAAGCAGCCATGCACAAGCCCAGCTCTGAAACCTCCAAGGAAGAACAATCCAAATAACTCACTCCTAGTGCAGGTACTTGGCAAATATGAGACAACACAGGGAACATCCATAGCACAGGGAAAGGATGCCCCAGGAGCAGGCTCAAGTCCCAACTGAGCCTGTGCTGAAGTGTCAGCGTGCTTCCTGGCCCTGCTTTGAACTGGTTCACCTGAACCTTGGCCAGAAAAACACAAGCAGAAGTCTAGAAGTCGTTTACTTCAGGGGCTGCTCCAAACCCAGAATGGCTGAGCCCAATCTGGACTGGCTCCACGCCCCCTGCTCAGTCCATCAACGCTCTCCCACCCTCAGGCCCAAAACAGTTTTGTCCTGTAAATCTTGCTCTGAGGGGCTTCTCTTAGATTATTTCAAGCAGTAAAACTGGGGGAAAAAAAACCCCAAAACTAACAAAAAATCTTGGGGACTGAAGATCATGGCGATAAGGTTGGAGGAGCCCCCGTCCAAGCATGATGGGCAGGACATGGTTACATCTTAGCAATGTGGATGCAAACCAGGTTCTACCACCAGCCTCAGGAGCAAGGGTGTGGTCTTCTTTCAGTTTATCTGCTCCGACCCCCTGCTCAGAGCAGGGCTAAATCTTGTTAGATCACACTGCTCAGGGCCTACTTCAGTTCAGTCTGCTGGGATGGAAACTCCCTATCCCTGTGCTTCACCATCCTCTCTGCGGGAAATTCTTCCCACAATCTAATCAGGATTTTCCTTGCAACTTGTTCCTTCTGCTTCAGCAACACAGATGTAGCCTCCAAGTGTCAGCAGGTGATGAGGGCAGGAAACACAAACCAAATATTCCTACTGTCGAGGGGAACTACTGCGTGCCCAATACGCATTTGATTAATTTTAAGACATACTGTAGAAAGGATAAGCACCTGATTTCCATAATCCTGCAAACTACACAAACAAATCTATTAATGTCTTCTGCCTGTACCAATGCATTGAAATGCAGCAGGAAGGCAAAGGATGTGATGCACACAGAAGTGGGCATGGAAACACATGGATCCGTAACAATCCCTCTTCAGCTCAAGGAGAAATTATTTGAGAATTCGAGTCCAAGCCTGCAAAATTCAGATCTAATTTCTGTTTTACTGACACTCATATTTATTGTGATTTACTTCAAGCTTTCCCCCAACACACTTCAAATAAACTGCACTTAACATCTTCCTGATGAGTTACTTACATTTTGACTTAGGAACACCACCAGTGCTGACTTCATCTAAAAGCATACTGCTCTGGAAATAGCCAGGAAATGTTTGCCCACGCAGTGCTTTTCTTTTGGGCACAATCCCTTCTGGCTGCCCACAGCACCAGAGCCTCACAGAGGAATTTTATCAGCCAAGGCAGCGAGGTGGATGGATGGTTCCTGCCTGTGCACACTCACTACTCTGCTGGGTTTGTTCAAGTGTTACCTGCAGCTCAAGTGTGAATCTAAATTTAGACTGAAGAATGTCTCTAGAGCATGAGCTTTGTATGTATTTGATAGAGAATTATATTTACATTGGTTGTCAAATACACCCACTACACACCATCTGCATAGCCTGGGAATCAGCCAAGGGAAAAGCACAGTTCTTGCTCAAGCCACTGGATAAACTGAACTCTAAAGTTAAATGCCTGTTTAAATGCATAAAAGAGCCTTTTATATCACTCTTTTAAAATTCTCCCTTTTATTGGCCTTGCTGTTGTGCTGGTCCCCATCCTGCCTGGTTCTGATGGAATGCATGCTAGAACCAGCAGGATAATGGGAACAATCCCCACCTCCTCCTACACTGAAATCTGCAGTGATTTGCCTCTCCCAGCTCCTGCAGAGAGCAATCCATGATGAGGTATCAGGGCTCTGTGAGTGCTGACAGCACCAGGAACTCCCAAGGGAGCCAGGACCATTTAACACTTGCTGTCTGCATTTACCACCAAGAGAAAGCCAAGTGCAAAGGTGGAGTATCCTTAATGGAGCAGCAGAGTATTCTTTAATATGTAAGAGCAATAACCCTCCTCCACTCCTCTCTAGTTCATGAAAAGCTGCTGTTCAAGGTATGTGATCAAGGAAAAGCTGCTGTTCTACATATGTGATCCAGCCATGGGACACTGCCTGGCAAATACGGATTTTAGTACGAGCTGATGACACATAGGAATCGAACTGAGACAGAGTGGAGTAACATGAACAGTTTTATAAGTGACAGGTATGACCTTGCCTACTTCAAATACCAAAATGCAAGATTTTTTTGCATTGTTGTATCATTACATGCTACGAATAACATTGGCCAAGATTTGAAAAAGTGAGGTGGAAAAGGAGTTTCCAAATATGGCATTTGACAAAAAAGTACTGAACAACTCCTGCTCAGCTCTGAAAATCTCATCATGGCGTCATGTAAGAAACTATCAGGCAAGCGATTATTTACATAATTTTTTAGTCAGACACCCTAAAAGAAGACACTTCTCATATCTTAACATGGTATGACATGCTTAACACAACTCAGAGCAAGAATTATGAAGTCAACAACTTGGATAATGGGTAAAATTGGCAATTTCTAAAGATCTTCCGAACTTTAAGAACTTTAGAAAGCCTTTAAAAATGTTACGACAGATTCAATGGCAGCTTTTAATTGCAATGTATTTCTGTGTGTACTTTTAAGGTATCAACTGATTAACACTGACGTGATCAGGGAATTCATACTTGCACATATATTAATGGTATTAATAGTTTCATACATGCCATCATTTAACCGAGCTACACAGTAAAGAACAAAATTCTCACTGTTTAGAAGGACTTAGGGCACACATCTGTCCACCTAAAATTTTTGAGAGCCCTGACTGCTGATACCCCTCCAGCACATCTCTGCAGTGTGTTTTCTTGTGCAAATCTACTGAAATGAAGCGCTGTGAGCCAGCCTGTAGGAAAAACGCCCTCGCTGGGGTTCAGCGGTACAGCTCACCTTCAGGCTGAACCAACTGGGTTATCTGAGGCTACTGAAGGAAGAAGAAGACAAAGAGGAAGTAAAGGGGTAGATATAGCCTCCTTTAAGTACTACTAATCCTCCAACCTTAAATTTAGGAGAATGGATAAGTTTAGTAACCCGAGAGGATCTATTGCTATGCAGAGCTCTCCTCTCTTATTTGATCTGTCATTCCTTAGGAACATGGTAAGGACCATGACCTCGACCTCGGGGAGCAGAGCCACAAAGCAGATGCCTGCCCTCAGCCCCCAAAGGGACGGGAGACAGTCAAAAAGAGTTGGTTGAGAAGTAATGTTTCCTTTTTGGTGGGTAGTTACTTCATGTGAGGAAACACTCCCTCTCTTAAACTGCCCTTGGACTCAGGCATGAGGAAAAATAGAGAGATAGGCTTAATTCTTTCCATTTGAGGCCTTGCTAACCCTCAGCTGCTTGGTTCACACATAGGAGAGGCTAAAAGCAAGGTTAACTACAGAGCATAGCAATTTTGTCTTTAAATTTTTAATTCCTTCTTTATCCTCTGCCTCTGTACAAGCTCTAACACAACCTTCAGGATGATGTGACAGGGTGGGAGTACAGGGTGAGTATCTCTCCCTCTCATCGTGGATCTTCAGCAGGCTAATCTCTTGCCATCCCTGTATTTTTCTTGGCAGTTGATAAGCTTCAAGGGCTTCTGGAACGGCACTAATGTATTACAGTTTTAGCAGTCCTTGATGCAAACCGCATCCAGTGCCCAGAATTACCCACTCAACATGCAAAGAAAGTTGGCTCATAGGATTTAAATCCCAGGCATCGCTGGGCAAGTCTCCATCCCTAGCTCATGGTGTTCCTCCAGCTCCTGGCAGGAGACCAGCATTTAGCAGTTTTTCCATAGGGAGGAAGTGCTCAGTTTCTAAAATTTGCAGATACGGCATATTAGCTTCCCCCCTTCGCAGCTAACAGGTGGAGCCCTTTCCAGCCAGGGACGCTCGCTGCAGATTTGAGTTTTGCTAGGAGCTGTTGCCAAGGCATTCTTCTTCCGAGCATGAAGTTTACATTACAGCAAGGAAATGGGGACACCAGGAAATGGGACAGAACAACTTGGCTCGTCTGGCAAGGCTTGTCCAGCAACCAGACAAAATCTGATCTTATCTTGAATGAAACCTCATTATTACAATGGTGTTGTGTTTGCTCTTTCCTCCCAGCACCCAGAACGCACAAGCACCACTGAGCCCTGATGAGTATCTGCTCCAGCTGCCTGCCAAGAGTTTGGTTTGCATATCTCCTGGGCATCCCCTGGGACAGAGACTGGAGGATCACGGAGGAAAAGGAGACAGATGGGATGAGATTGAGGATTCAGAGGACTGGGAATCAAGCTCCAAGAAGCTGTGAACAGTGTGACACTGCTCACTTTCTAGGGGTGCATGACATTTAGCAAAGCCCCAGCCTAGGACTGGTGTTACATTCCACTACGTATTAGATACACACAGGATAGCAATGAGGAGAGCAACTAAACCACCTGACAAATTCCTAAGAAATTGCATGGGATCAGCTGAGAGGAAAAGAAAAAGTGTATCTTTTCACCTCGGCAAGGAGAAAAGTGGTTACAAACCCAGAAGAACACAGAAGCCAGGCAGTAACTGCACATCCGCAGTGCTGTCACAGGCACCCACGTGAAGGTGGTTGTTTTCTCTACAACTTGCAGAACTGTTGGCAGTTTAACATAAATACATGAACAACGTTCAGTGCAGCTGTTTGCAGGCAGAACAGTTCTGGCCAAGATGCCAGTGAGAGCCACTCAGCAGCACGGGCACATCCTGCCCTGTGCCTGCACAAGGTGCTGGCTGTGCCAAAAGCATCACCTGTAACAAGGGGGAACCTGGCTGGGAACACACATGGCACTGCTCCCTGCACCCCTCTGAGCCAATAGCTAGTTTACAAATAATACATCACATCCCTCGGTGTCATATGACCATGGGATAAAGCAGCATGTAGGAGCTTGGCATCAGCCAGCCAGGAAACCTGTAATAACTGCTGTTGGGCTAACTTTGGCTGTATTTGATTCCCTGGTGCTCTCTACGTAGTTGGTTGGGATTTGAGAGAGAGAAGCCACGCATTTGCTCAAGGCAGAAGGAGGATGCAAGAAGGGGAAAGCAGAAAGGGCTGCGTGCTTAGCTGCTGTGTTACGTGTTTCTACTACGAATATACCAGTCTTGTGACAGAACCCAATCTCGGTGACTTCTCTGTGCACAAGAGTGAAAATCTTGCAATCCTACCATGTCAGATCCTCGGGCAGCAATGCCCACGGTTCTCACATGGAAATTACACTTGGCAGTTCCGCTTGTCACACATAAATGCAATACATAAACTGGCTGCTCAGGCACATGCTGGCTTTTGAAATGGAGTATGAGAGACTCCAGGCCAGGAGAGGCCATGTTTCAGCTCTTCTTGATTACTCCAGGAAACACCCCTCTCCAGAGCCTCCCAGCACTACGGTACCTCTTGCTTAGTGCAAAATGCTGCTGCTGCTAAATCACATTGCTCATGAAGCCCCCATCATTAATTCTTCTACCAGACTCTCCTCCAATCTAGAAATCAACTGTTGAACCATGTTCAAAGCTCTTTACACACCCAGCCCTTCCCTGACATAGTTTGCTTCCCTCTGTTTCATCACCGATCCAAATTTCTGTAACTCTTGAGTCAAAGTATTGACAAACGCCTCTGAGATTCCTCCATGCAACCGCACATCCATCATTCTTGCACCCATCTTCAGGACCCTTCTCCATACCTCAGTGTGCCCAGAAAGCCACTCCATCCTTCCATATGGTGAAACCACTTACAATTCAGATAGAGAGACCCCCAGAGCAGGGACCATCTGCTACTGCTTGAAGAGCACCCAGCTCTCAACACACCCCAGTGCCAGTCAGGTACAAAACAGCAACAGATACACCATGGAATCACTCCAGTTGGGAAGTACCTCAGGAGACTCCTAATCTAGTGCCTCTGGTGTCAGCAGTGTATTCTCCTTGCCCTTCCAGGCTGTGGATTTGTGTGTGGATTATCATAAGCATGTGCATATATGTTCATACAGACATACACAGACACTTACATTTATTCCTTGAAAATTCAGGGAAGGACTAGAAGACATAGATTTGTGCAGCCATTCTGATCCAGATCTGACTCACCTCCGAGGCTTTGATGCTTTTTGTGCCCAAGCCTTTGGCTTTTGCCTCCTAAATTATGTCCTCCTCACGATAAAAACCTGATGTAGACTCATTTGGGTGACAGAGGCTGCACCACCCAGGAGCTACAAAAAATCCTGCATCAGAAATGGGGTGAAAAAAGTGGGTTTTGTTCAGACAAACCAAGGGGAGATAGCACACTCAAATTTTTAAAAGGTTCGCTTTGTGCTAAGCGAAGAGTCAGAGTGAATACAGCCCATCAAAAGCAGTAGTCTAAAAGTTTAATGGTTTCTGAGTGCATGTAAGTGCAGTCTGAATTCAGCCCAAGACCACCACAAGAGCTCCAGAAGGTTTAAGTTCAGCTTGCCAGGGCTCCTCCTGCTCAGCCATGCGATCTCATACCTTGCCTTGCACAGGATCAGTTTCATCCACATTTTTCAAAATGTAAAGAAACAGATGTGCCCAGAGGGCGTTGCCTGTCCAAGCTGGGCGGGATGTGCCTGTTCTTTCCCACTGCCTGCAGATCAGCATAGTCCCAGCGACACCAGGGTGAGCTGAACCCCACCCTCCAGGACTGACTGGCAGCCACAGGACAACCCTCCTGGAGCCAAGATCTACCAGGCCACTCCTTAACCTGAACTTTGAGAGGGCTTTCTTTACAAAAACTTTTTTCTATAGGACAGGTGTAACGAGACCACCTTGAGGAGTTTTGGAAATGGTTGAAGGGCTCCTGCAAACCAACACTGACACCAGCAGCACCATTAACTTTACACACCGGTCTGGAAGTACTGGCAGGGCAATTCAGTCATGCTGTCATAGCACAGCCAAAGGGATGAAATGACAAGTCTCACTTCTCGACTGTTCTCCTGTCATAAGTCTAAAATATATGGAACGAGGTTAGCCAGAAGACGGAGGGAGTCAATCTCCCAATGAATGCAAGGCAAGAGTAAATACGAGATATCAACATACACCTCAAAACCACGAACGAAGGCAGGGCCGATGACAGCTGAGCGGCATCAGGGTTAGATCTGGGAGCACACAGAGAGGAATTCACAGAAAACAAAGGGAAAAGTGCTCCCAAAATAGCCTGGCAACTGTCATCACTCGAACTGTCAGCACTGGAAGGTATGACCTTGCCATGGTGTCCCATGATCACAGCTCTGCTCTTAAGGGCCTTCTGTCAGAACCGGCACTGCCCAAAAATTCCACCTCAAAGTGATCCCCGTATCTCTGGCAACACAGATTACATTCACCAGTGATTTGGGGAACAACGAACAGTTCATACTGCTGCTCCTGCAAAACCACAGAGCTTTTGCACCTTCTCTTCTCTCTCCTCAGCCTCAGCTTCTGTGTGTCCTCATGCCTCACCACCCTGCACAGGCACTTCCGTACCACCAACTCAGCGTTAAAATCTTTATGCTTTAAAATCCTTGGCAAATCTAATTCTGAAGCAACAGCCTTAGAACCAGCAGAAGGAGGTAAATTCTGTCACAAAGAGAACAGGGGGAAAGAGAGCAAAATGAGATAAAAAGATTCATTTTCTAGTCTGATTAATTAGCTATGGAGGTTCATTTTTTTAACAGCAGTTGAGTCATACTTCTCATGTGAGCAGGAAGAGAGATATGGATTATATCAGATTTTTCCACTGGGAGAAGCCCCACACACAACGAGAAGTACTCAGCAGTATCCATGTCAGTCATCAAAAGAAACCAACAACAAATCTCTTGCAATGATTAGCACAACAAAAAACCCAGCAGAGCGCATGGGAAGAGAGGAATATGTGCAAAGGCATTATTATGCCATGAACATAGCATTTCCAAGATTAAATAGCAGCATGAAATGTCAGGTGGAGAAGTGCTTTGAATAGAAGCCACATTTTGAAACTATTTTGAAACTCCCCACACCTTCATATATGCACTGGGGCCATTGACTTATTTACAGGGAGTCAGATGTAAATACCTGCTGCACTAAAGCAGAGATGGCTTGGCTAAATGTCTGTGGAATTCTTTAGAATTGCCAGGACTCCTGCATATGCTGCAGTGGTGGTGCTGCCAGTGAGTGCTGAAGCACCACACTTTGCTTCCCCTCGACTGGACAGGACCTGCCCTCACTCTCGGAATGCCAAAGCTTCCAGCTCGGCTTCTGTGGGAAACAGGAGCCACTGCGGGAAGGAAAGAGAAGGTCAGCCGGACACGCACACTCTGTTACTGAAAGGGGAGGGAAACGGGAAGAAAGCTAAATTGCTCTGCTTTTACTCTTGCTAGGGTGCCAGGCACAGGAACGCAGGATTGCCTCATTTAACAGTTCTAATCAAAGAGCATTTTGGCAAACCTAGGAAGATCAACTCAGACCACATAGACATGGATTCACTATGCAAAGAGCCCCAGCAACCAGGGAATGGTCACAGCCCCAAGGCTGCCAGAGCTCAGGGAGTGTTTGGACAATGCTCTCAGGCACAGAGTGAGATTATTGGGGTGTCTGTGCAGGGCCAGGAGCTGGATTCCATGATCCCTTCCAACTCAGGACGTTTTATAGTCCTATGAACCCCTCCAGCCACACAGTACTTCTGCTCCCATGTGTCCAGCAACTTGCACTGAATTCACCTCTCATCCAAACAGGGCCCAAGACATTGATTTTCCACTTCCACTGTGCTCCTCCTCTGCAGCCGATGGACTGGTTTGCCATTTGTGTTCACAGTCCACAACACAGCTCTAAAACAGCACCAGGCCATGTGGGACTGACTTCAGAATTCACCCTAGATCATCATTTTACTCCCTTCCTTTTCATCATCATCATCCCACTAGTTCCAGCATGATTTTTAATACCCATTATTTCAACAGCACTCAGAGGCTAATGCTTTGTACCATGTGAGAAGAGCTTGAAACGAGTCTAGTACATGATCAACTGCCAACACTAAAAATAAAGTCTTTCTGTCACTAAAAAGCAGGGACTGCCAGTTTTCTAATGGTGTGGAGCAGCACTGGCTTTTCAAGTCTCACCAGTTTAGTCATTCTCATCACTAAGTATGTAATTTCTCTCCCCCTCAGCCAGCACTCCCTGGCACTCGATCAAGACAATCTATATAAAATCTTGCCCTTAAATTACTGAAATTTTCATTCCTGCCCAAAATAACTCTATGTTTCATAATTAGAAAGCTCACAAGCATTTCACTCATGTGTGGAAAATGGAAATTTAGACACTGTATATTTGCTTAGCAAAGAAATGTTCTGCTAACATTCTCTGTCCTGACAGGTGCTCCATCAGGGCTACACTGCATTATTTAATGCAATTCCTAAAGACTTCATTTTCAGAACATAAGCGAGTATAGATGGGGTCCTGCCATCATCTCTGTAACACAAACATATCCTAAACTTCCAGGATGCAGCCTTAGATCAGCTTCAGCCAAATCAAGGTCGTGTCCTGCAGCCCAGGGCTGACATTCGCCCCACTGCCTTGAAGGGCCGCTGGTGGTGGCTAAGCAGCACAGTATGGCCAGTGCCAAATGGGGACTCTCCTGGTCAATAATGAGGGAAAAATATGTAAAATTACTTTATGGCCCACTTGGAAAGGTAGCTCCACTCACACCACACCTGCTGGAAGGGCAAGCTGGGGTGGGAAGGCTAGGCATAGCCCCTCTGCTCCGGCCCAGAATCCTCTACGGGAAGAGCCTCTCCAGGTCTTCTCCTACCCCGGCAGAGACATGGAAAAACAGCTGCAAATTATTTTAGCTACAACTTGGCAAACTAAAGGTGAGATTTGTGTTGCCTAACTATAGACCTCAAAGGCAGACAGAGAAATCTCTGTGGATCACTCCAGGCTTTCTTTAGTCTCTGCCATGGCAGGATTTTGCAGCAGGCTCTGCTGAAGCCAGGGCTGCCCTCACCCTGCCTTATACCCAACCAGCAGACTCTCTCCCTCACCAAGGGCACTGACACTCATTTGATACCCCACTGAACAGATCCAGGAGCTAAACCGGCTCACAGTGGGACCAGACAAGCACTTGCACTGGTATGAAAGGCACATGACAGGAGCAGCAGGAAGGGCAGGACTGAGATAGTCTTAAGCTACCACACAGTATCTTTCTTATGTCAAGACAGACAGCTCATGCTGCCTACCGCTCAGGGAAAAATGGATTTTTCAACACAGAAAGCATCCAAGTCACTCCAGGGCCAGTACTGCTTTCACAGAAACCAGCTCTACCTTATAGACACCAAAGTTCATATAGCAGAAGTTTCATGAGCTCCTGGAAATGCCAAAAATGCTCAATTAGCACTAAGTGACTAGAAACCAGTGGCTGTGAGCAGAAACACCTCAACACAACTACAGGTGAAGAGCAAGAGGAGATCCCTTGGAGGGATTCATTGGCAGTTTATTCAGACTGTCAGGCCCTTGGTTTCTGTGCACATCCCTATCTTGCTGTCTTGCAGCCACAAGTTTTGTTTCAAGATCTGAATCTCACCTTTGTGGCCAGAAAAAAGAAGCTGGTATATAAAAAGAAAAACATACAGTCAGTAATTCTATTTTTTTATTTTCCTTTCCAGTCTGGCAGTGTGCTGGAAAGTTTAAATTTGCTACTTTGCAATTATATATTCAGTGGCTAAAACCTCTCTAAGGATCAGTCCATGTGCTCCTAGAGGCAAAAATCATCCCCAGACAGATGTGTGGCAGGTTGCTTGGGCATTTTCCAGTCCCATGCCACTCAGAGCCTTCTCAGTCAAGCAAACAAGGCGTTTTTCTGAGTTTTGTCACTCTTCCTGCCCACACCTGAACAAGAGCCTGGCATCCACCACGGCTCAACTGCCACAGTCACTGTTCCCAGCAGGAAAAGGCTCCACATCAATCAGAGGACACAGAATTTTCCTTGAAGCATAACAAATGATGGAGCTGACAAAGAGAGGGCTGGATAAAGAAACCTTTCTAAAAATAAAGTGATTCCACACTATTCCTGACAAGCCCATAGCTACAATTCTGCAGCATTTCCATTTCTAGTGCCATCACTGCGATTTGCAACATCACTTACCACAATGCAGCTTTAAGGAAATGTTTTCTTTTAAATGCTGCTGAAACCTTGATATAATTAGATATTACAGCAGAAGTTAAGCTAGGTATTTTCCCAAAACACAGCAAATAAACCTATCTAAACACAGCAATTTAAGTCTGGACTATAGCTGGCATTTTTAGTGTAGTAGGTAAAGAACACAGGCGTTCATGGTCCTATGACACAGTCTGCACATTCCTTCATAGAATCCTAGACTGGTTTGGGTTTGAAGGAAACTTAAAGTTCTGGAGCCCCTCTGCTCTGAAGCCAGGCTGGGAGAGCTGGGGGTGCTCAGCTTGGAGAAGAGAAGGCTCTGGGGAGACCTTAGAGTCCCTTCCAGTAGCTAAAGAGGCCCCAGGAGAGGCACAGGCAGGGACACCTTCCACTATCCCAGGTTGCTCCAAGCCCCATCCAGTCTGGCCTGGACACTTCCAGGGATGGGGCAGCCACAGCTTCTCTGGACAACCTGTGCCAGGGCCTCCCACCCTCACTGCCAAGAATTCCTTCCCAATATCCCCATCTATCCCTACCTTCTGGCAGTGGGAAGCCATTCCCCCTCATCCTGACATTCCAGGCCCTTGTCCAAAGTCCCTCTCTGGCTTTCTGGGAGACCCTTTAGGCACTGGAAGGAGCTCTAGAGTCTCTTAGCCTTCTCTTCTCTGGGCTGAACACGCCCAGTTCTCCCAGCCTGGCTCCAGAGCAGAGCTAAAAACTTTTCAAGAACTCCCAATACTGGAAAAATACGTATGTTTGAGGATCCAATTTGTATGAGTTTTCAAATGCCAACCAAACTTTCAGGCAGAACTCATTTGCACTTGCCTTTATTCACAGAAGAAAAAAGAAGAAAAAGAAATCAATTGACACTGTTAGGGCTGCTCAGTCATAGCAAAGTGTCTTTGCGTTTTTTTATTCCTGTGGGAAACAAACTAAAGCAAATCTCAGCACAGCCACCAGTAACAAAATCCTCCACTGCTAGTTTCTGAGCACATTCCCCTCCTGCTGCCATCAGCAGTCCAAACAAAGGGCAGGGACTCCATCCTGGTGATGTCCGTGGAAAAGAGAGGTGGTGGCCAACATGGTACAGAGAGCACTGAGCTCTTAAAGAAAGCGACTTGTGGAATACGGTCACTGCAGAGGGACAGGAACTGCTTGACTGCCCTGTGAGACTCTCACAGAGTAGCTGAGTGTGCCAAGGATGTGGCCATGCACTGCCCCTTGTCAAAGCACGACCAGGTATCTTGGTAGTTTGAAAGATGGACACAACTAAGGTGTCAACTTTCCCCAGTGACACGAATCACATTTCAAGTCTAATCAGGAACTGTGGTCTCCGTGATCAAAGAAATACAGACCTCACACAAACTTTTATGTTTTCCTCAGAGTAACATAAACCGGGTAATTGCCTCAGTGCAGCGCACATGCCCCGCGTGGCTGAGGTTCTGGCAGCCCGCCACGAACTCTGCCTGAGTGCCCTCACAGGACTTCCACAGCATCACACAGATGGCAGATGCTGAAAAAAGGTCGCAGCTAGAAATGGTGAGAGCAATGAATGCATCCAGCAAAGGGAGGGCTGGCAGGGGAGCAAACTCCCCACCTCTGTAACCACCAGGAGCACCAGCCAGGCAGCTGCCTGGGCTTACAGGTGAACTACAGCACTTACTCATCCCTGAAGTAAATCAAAACCTGGTGAAGTCCAGCTGGAGGATGGTGAATTCTCTGTTTATTGCACTGTGTCTCCTGAGCATGAGTCTGCCCTGCAGGTGGGTGGCACAGGAAATCCTCAGGAACAGCGTACTACAACCTGGATGGTGAACAGGAGAATTCTGGAGAGGGCAAGGTTTGTCAACAAAGCCCAGCTGCCAGAGGCATGCAACAACCTCTTATGTGAGTGGATCACCCCAGCCCAGACAAAGCCACCAAGTTAATCAGAGGGATGGAGCACCTCTCCTATGAGGAAAGGCTGAGGGAACTAGGATTGTTCAGCCCGGAAAAGAGAAGACTTTAGAGTGACCTAATTGTTACCTTCCAGTGCCTTATGGGAATTTACAGGAAAGATGGGGCAAGACTATTTACAAGAGCATGTAGTGACAGGACAAGGGGGAATGGGTTCAAATTGAAAGAGGGCAGGTTTAGATTAGATATTAAGAAAAAAATATTCACTGTGAGGGAGATGAGGCCCTGGCACAAGTAGCCCAGGGAAGCTGTGGATGCCCCATCCCTGGGGGTGCTCAAGGCCAGGCTGCATGAGGCTCTGTACAACCTGGTCTAATCAGAAGTGCCCCTGTCCATGGCAGGGGGGTTGGAACTAGATGGGTCTTCAAAGCCTCCTTCCAACCCAAACAATTCTATGACTCTATGGTTTCTGCTGCAGAGTAAAGAGACACAGGAAGACTTTCAGAGGAATCCCAATGCAGCCCCACAATGCAGCACATCTCTGTGCCAGCTGTGAAGGAAGAGCTCACAAGAGGAAGCAGTGAAATGATCCTTGGGAGAGCAATCCCGGGTTTGTCTCACTGGAACATGACTGCAGATTCCCAAGACCATGGATGCACCCCTGGTTGCAGGCTGAGTTCCCAGCTTGAAGCAAGAGCAAGGCCATGAGCAGGTGGATTTCAGGCACAAGGCTGGCCAGGTAGCGATGGCCATGGGATGCAGGTGAGTTCCCTGCTGCAAGCATGGCAGGTGCACAGGCAGGGCAGGTTCCAGAAACTCAATGGCTTGGAAGAGGAGCTGGACAGCAGGATCACTTGGGTAGCAGGACTGCTTGGGCAGCACTCCCGGAAACCATGTCAAGGCTATGTGTATTAGAATCATGGAATCTTCTGAGCAGGAAGGGACTCACAGGAATCATGCAGTCCAACCCCTGGCCCTGCACAGACACCCCAACAATCCCACCCTGTGCATCCCTGAGAGCATTGTCCAAATGCTCCTGGAGCTCTGGCAGCCTTGGGGCTGTGACCATTCCCTGGGGAGCCTGGGCAGTGCCCAGCACTCTGTGGGGGAAGAACCTTTCCCTGATATCTAGCCTAAACCTTCTCTGGTATAGCACCAGACAAATGGACAAACAGCAAGTGTGTCACTCTATGGCTAAGATGGAAAGGAAGAGTCACTGAGAAGTGAGGAAACTCCTGGAATGGAGAAAAGGAAACATTTCACCAAACCCAAGAACCACCAAGCTGCTGGGGTCCCATCACTGGATCGGACAATGCAGAAGAGCAGGTGTAGAAGACTGTAATATTTCGTAAAAGATCCACCAAGGCTTTTACAGAAGGATGTCATGTGACAAAAAGGCACTGGAGTCTTTTGTAAGGTAAACAAGCATGAAGTCAAAGAAGATCCAGATGATACATGACATTCACCTCAGATACATGATGTGATTTTTTTGGGTTGTCCTGTACAGAGCCAGGGCATGGACTTGATGACCCTTGCGGGTCCCTTCCAACTCCAGAGATTCTATGAGTCTATCCACAAAGATTTTCTAAAGGATTCTCACCAGGTCTCTCACTGCAGCTCCTGAAGCCACTGAGCTGCCCAGCTAAGAGGGAAGATCCTTGCACAATTAAATGTATTTTCATGATGAGGAGATCAGAATATGCGATAGATCTTCTTCCTGGAGAGCTCTGCAGAAAGCTCTCCCCTAAGGTCTGTGCTACCGAATGTGCTACATAAAGGACCTGGAAGAGGAGGTGATCAGTGAGGTGAAGTTTGCTGGTGAAACTATTCAAGAGGTAAAGCAAAGGACGAATGTGAAGAATCTTACAGTACTGAGCAACTGCTGATAAAACAGCAGATGAAATGCAGTACAGATCACTGTAGAGTGAATCACAGGCACAAAACACACCCAGCGTCATGTAAGAAAATGAAAGGCTCTGAGCTTATTACTGAGTTCAGATAAAAGCTTTTAGGATTATAACAAATAGCTGTAGGAAAATATCAGCTCCAAGCTCAGAAATCAAAGCAAATTCTGGAAATTACCTGGGGCGGAAGAAAACAAACCATAAAATATCATTAGGCCTCTATATAATGCACCAGAGTTTCAGTATCATAAGAAATTCTAGTCTCCACAACCGAAAAACATATGAGAGACACGAATAGGACATGAATGACAAAAAGCTCAGCTTAAAAAATGAAAAAAAAAAACCCAAAACAAGACACAAAACCCACTCCAAAACCGAAACACCCAAACAACTTACCCCATTTTCCAACACCATTTCTGACGGATTTTTGTGGCATCACAAATATGGTTTATGCTACCTGTAGGGTACCACAGAAATAAACTCCTTGGGGAAAAAAAAATGGCTGAAGTTTTCAGAAAGATAAAAAGAGAACAAGCTGTGAAAGGTTTGGGGAAACCAGGACGTTTGTTTCACATTTGCTCCCCCCAGCTGCTACCTTGACCTGCTACAGCTACACAGTAGGGATGGGGCTGGGTAAGGAATCCACAGCCTGCTATTCCCTGAGCCTGTGGGAACACTCCTCCAAAGGTCCCATCAGCACAGACTAAAGAGGCCCAGCTCTGTCTCTCCTGTTCAGCAAAAAGAGAATCAGAGATCATGTTTTACTGGTGCGAGATTAAACCAACAAGGAGAAGGTGCAGAGAGCTCCAGAGAGCAGAGCCCAGCCTCTCATAAACATTCTTACAGTGAAGTAAAACAGGAATATTCCTATATTTAGGTGGGAGAACCTAAAGGCAAAACAAGAACATAAAGGGCACAGCACAGGGGAATCACTGACGAGCTGAGAGCAGCTCCAGCACTGCTGTGCTGCAGCACACGCCAGCTTGACGCCAGCCCTGACAGCTCCCACGCTGCTTCCTTGGGGTCTCTGTCTTCCACCACAGCATTCACTAATATGTTGTTATAGCATCAATGACTGATACCATTACTTCTAATCTAGCATTTCCATGCCCTCCTCTCCGCCCCCCCGTGGGTAATTGAAGGCTGGCTGAATGACTCAGTAGGGTGCTGCTGAAGCAGGAAGCACATCACCCATGGTTCCAACTGAGCCTGCCAGGCACTGGGACTACTCGGCTTCTGGGGGAGGTGCAGACAAGCTCTTTGTGGCGATGTTTAGGAAGTGATTAATTAACTGTCTTTTCTAAAAAGCTCTGATAAACCTGGTCATGTCTCAGTGCAGAGGACTGAACTAGACAGGCTTCTGTGAGCTCTTCCAGCCACGTCTGGAACTCTCCAACAGCAGCCATCTGCCCTCATCACCAAGACAGCCCAGTCTGGTTTGTGGGCAAACAGCAAAAGGCCAAACACATGGCAGCAAAAGAGGTACAGCTTTCAGCATCCTACCACAGAAGAAATATCCAAGCACTGCTCCAAGAAGCCAAAGCATTAGGAAACCAGTTTAGACAAACTGGAGAAGGGGTGAATGGTTAGAGACCGAGACCAGGCCAGAGCAACACATTAGCAGGACAGGGATCAGCCTCTTCTCCCAGGCAACAAGCGACAGGACAAGAGGAAACAGCCTCAAGCTGTACCAGGGGACGTTCAGGTTGGACATCAGGAAGAATTTCTCCACAGAAAGAGTGGTCAGGCATTGGAAGGGGCTGCCCAGGGAGGTGGTGGAGCCCTCATTCCTGAAGATGTTTAAGGACCAACTGGACAAGGCACTCAGTGCTCTGGTCTAGCTGACAAGATGTCTGGTCAAAGGTTGGACATGATGATCTTAGAGGTCTTTTCCAAACTTAATGGTTCCATAACTCTATGTTTAAAATAAATAAATTATAAGAAGCAGCTAGTAGCTTTGTCAACAATAGGCATTCCCAAATCTCCAGGACTCTGAAGGTTTGTTTCACCACCACAACACTGTAATTTAAAAGATGCAGCAGTTCTTGTTTAGGACAGGGACTGAATTGAAATCCCAAGCACAACTTGCAGGAAGCTGGGTGTGCTGTCAGCACATGGATCCCCTCCCAAGGGCTACAATCAATTCTTTGCTCCTTGTTCACTTTCTGCAATATTGAACAATTTTCTTACAGATTAATAGCACCTAAACTAAATGGAAAATACTGAATTTTGAGAACTGAGTTGTAGACTGTAGAGAAGCCAATACTTGGAGTAACTGTAAGACAAGATTTGGCCATAAGCACAGGGCTCCTTCTATAGCAGCTATTAATATAAGGGAACAAAAATAACTCGTGCAATATGCTCTGAAGTTCAAACCCTGGCTCTGCTGCTGTACAGGCTGGCACAGCCTTGAAGTCTCTCATCGAGAGACAGACACATTTACCACTTATCTTTTTCAGCATGAGGGAATGCTTGTTCAGAATGACTCAAGTGATATCCATTTAAAAGACAAACCATATAGGGTTGTGAAGATCAAATTCTGTTTGTCAATCACCCAAGAATGAAAAGAAAAGCCAGAGCAGACGATGAAGAAAAGAGGAAATCCATCCCTTACATGAACACCTCGACACTGTGTTCAGTCAGATGTATCAGTTCAGGCTACTGAGAGCCAGGAATAGAAAAATGCTCAAATCTCCTGGATTAGCAAGGTGATATCCCACACATATACATATTCTTTCTAGTTTAGAGGGCGCTATGAAATATAATCTTTATGCCACTGCAGCAAGTTACCCAAAACTTCAGTGAAATTGCCCACTAAACACAAAGCAGAATTGCCACCATTTCTGCAGGATAGCATTATAAGCCCTCTAAAAAGCACTGGATTTTAATTTGAAAACTTTTGCTTTAACATTTGAAAAGGTTTTTGGCCTTGCTCATACTCCCCCTTCTTATTTTCTTGACTCTCACTTACAATAAATGTTTCTTTAATTGCTCTTTATATCTTCCACCCATCCTAGAGCCTGGCAATCCAGAGCTTAATTTACAGAGTTAGAATTTTACCCACCATGCAGATTCTGAACACATCGAAGCCTGTGGCATGAGCTGTGTCCTAAAGCAATTAGTTCCACAGCTGAATTTTACACTGGACGAGAAAAAGTATTTGTTTTAAAACTCTGATGTCCTTAAATTCTTCCTTGTGGGAAAAACCGAACATCCCTAATGCCATTTTACATCTAATTTTGGATACCTTTCTCATATCTATGCTTGTGGCTTTCCGTCAGAAGGAATCACAGAAGTTTTGCTCCTTCCTGGTGTAGAAACCAATCCATGACTTTGATCCCCTTGCTGTTATTTCCCATCTTTTTCCCTTAACTATATACTTTTTTTGAGATGGTAGAGAGAGAACTGCACATACTAATCTACACATGGGCACAATATAAGCTTTTCCACCCTGTGACAGCTGGATTGGAAGCCACTGTTTCCCCATAAACATTACTCCCCACTTACAGACTAAATTTTGCCAGCCATTTTATCAGCAAATTGGCCAATATTGACATCCTTCAGGGCCAGCTCACACTTCATTATCCTGACTGTGCAGGAACCTTTGCGAACTGTGACCTTGCTTTATATTCCCTTTCTTGCCTCACATAAAGGTGCGCAGAGCAGCACAGACTCCAGAGGAGATGCACAGGACAACTCTCCTTTCTCCTGCAAACTGATCCCTTATTGCCAGCCTTTGTTTTCTCTCCTTCAAACAGTAATTAATCAATAAGATCTCTTTATTTCACAACAGCTTTGTTTCTTAGAGCTTCCATAGAGAGATGTTGTCAAAAGTGTTTTGGAAATCCAAACATAACATCTCCACCAGATTTCTCCTCTCCACATGCTTGTTGCCTGCTTTGGGCTCCCAGGTTCTTCTCAGAGTACCTTTTGGAAACTGTCCCTTCCTGCTGACATCCCCTGGTAGCTGCTTTAATGGATAATAGCTCAGTGACTTCATGTGCCAACTCCAGCTGTCCAGACCTGACACTTTTTGTCTGTCTGAGCAGTTCTGGAACCTCTTCTGTCAATACTACAGGCTTGGGAAAGCTCAGAAAGCCAAATTTTAGTTTTCTATCCTAAGAGATCTTTGTACAGGAAAGATTGAAGGCATGCAGCCCTGGTATCACCGAGAAATGCTACAAAACTATTCAGCACACAATGCCAAAACTGGGACAGATTTGTCATTTGAAACTATTTTGTTGAGCTGTATCCAAGACTCAGATTCTCCTAATATACTCCAAAAAAACCCCAAAAAATGGACACTCTGTGCTCCCTGAATAGAGCATGTACCTATTAATGTGATTTATGACAGAAAGGAGAATGCACACAGGCCATGACATGTAAAAGATGATATGTCACAAAAAACAATATATCATCCTTCCCATTTTGAAATAATTAGGATTTAAATTCCACTAGATCATCACTTTTCAATTTTCTTTACTGGTAGTCCAGTTTCATAGATCCAGTATGTAAATATTTGCAGAAGCACTATCTGTCTGCAGCAAGTATGCTTGTCCTCATGCACCCACCTCTCCCCGTACACCTCATCTTCCAGATCCATGTGTGCGGGAATAAGGAAGGGGTGCAAACTCCAGGAGAGGTGTGGGTGATCTAACCTGAAATTTGGAAGGTTCATGCCCAGAGCCTTTGCACAGAGGGCTGACACACCAATACCTGAGTACCTCTGCCTACAGCAGTATCTCAGGTGCAGCTCAGATTGCACTGGGGGTCACAGAATCTCAGGATGGGTCAGGGGCTCATCTGGTCCCACCTCCCTGCTCAAGCAGGGTCATCCCAGAGCACATGGCCCAGGATCATGTCTAGATGGGTCTGAGATATCCCCAGTGAGGGGGACTCCACATCCTCTCTGGGCAGCCTGTTCAGGGCTCAGTCACTGCCCAGGGAAGAAGTTCTGCCTCATGTCCAGGAAGAACTTCCTGGGCATCAGCTCCTGCCCATTCCTCTTGTGCCAGTGCTGGGCCCCAGGGAGCAGAGTCTGGGCCCTGCTCTGAGCCCCCCCTGCAGATACTGACAGACAGGAATGAGATCCCATCTCAGCTGTCTCCTCTCCAGGCTGAACAGCCCCAGCTCCCTCAGTCTTTCCTCAGCAGGGAGATGCTCCAGGCACTCCTTCCTCATCTCCGCAGCCTTGCTGGCCCTGCTCCAGGAGTTCCAGGTCCCTCCTGTCCTAAGGAGTCCAGACTTGGACACAGCACTCCAGGTGTGCCTCACCAGGGCTGGGCAGAGGGGCAGGATCCCTCTCTGACCTGCTGGGAATGCTCTTCCCAATGCACCCCAAGACACCACTGTCCCTCTTGGTCCCCAGGGCACCTGAATGAAAAGTGAAGCCCCTGAGGACCTGGTGGGAACTCTACTGCCTTTCAGCTTACCACTGAATTAATTAGATTAAGAGAAGTGACAGAGGTTCTGGGAAACAAATGGCAGTTGGTAGGCAAGTGACATAGGACCTGGCGATGACAAGCTCAACAGCTCCAGGGCAGTTCGAACCCTCAGAGCAGCACTTTGGTCCAGAAAGCATCTGGGCAGCCCTGGAGCAGCACACACCCCCCGGGGATGCAGAGCAGCCCGCACATGGTGGAACTGCTCATTAACAGCAAACAAACAGTCCCGCCCAGGACTATCCAAAGGAACACAGAGCCACAAGCTGTCAAACAGGGCTGTTCCTCACTGGTTCCTTCCCCTCCAGAGGCTATTCCACTTGGTCCAAGAGAGGGACTGCAGCTGCCAAGCCCTACTCTCCCCTCACTGCCCTGCTTGCTGGTCTCCAAACCACGGGAGCTGCTGACTCCCACCTACCAGGCCAGTTTCCTCACCGGCTGGCAGGAGCAGGGCTTTGCCTGCACCAAGCTTTGGCACTCAAAGCTACTCAAACCCAGGTCCCCGGAGTGGCACAGGTGTCAGCTGGGCACATGGGACTGACTTGTGACAAGCCCATGAAGTGCTGAGGTTAAGCAAAGTGGGACTAAGACATTCCTTCTGCAAGGACCAAGCTGAATCTGCTGACTTATGGCTGTTCAGTCCTGAGCAGCCATTGGTGACAGGCTATGCGTCCTCCTCAGAGCCCAGCCCCTACCTGGTGCATCCTGCACTCCCTTCCCATATTCAGATGGCACTGACCAACAGCTAATATCTGAAGTGCAGCAGTGATTAAATTGGTAGCTGGACTGAAAGTAGAAAGGGCTCCACTAAAGTGGGCTTAAAAGCCAAAAATGTCTGTTCAGCTTTATAGCATTTCCTACAGAGCCAGCACACTGGAGTAGCAAGAAGCATTCCTCAGCAACTGGAAGGAATTGCTAAGCCCATTAATAAAATTAAGACAGCCAAGTTCGATAAGAGAATACATCCAACCTCAAGAGCCACTGATGTCTGTGCTGCAGGATGGGGAAGAAGCATCTACCAAAGAGGTAGTAGAAAACAGAAATCCACCACCTCTCCTGGGAAACATGACGTGGTGGCACTTCTGATTGCATGTCTGCTCCTGAAGAAGAGAGGTCATGACATGCCTTAGTACTGAACTGCTGCTGACAGACAAGCCATTTGGAATTGTTGGTGAAGTCGCTGTGCAAGTTTGCACCAAAGAGTAGGGAAGGCAACAGAGGTATGAGATAACAGCAACTGCTCACCGTCTGTGTTCCTGCAGGACTGAATGCTGAAGAACTAGGAGACAAGTCAAGTGGAAAGAACATCTCCTATTTCCCTACTGGCAGGGACTTCACCATGAAACTTACATATTTTAGAAGAGGGGGCAGGGCTGGTGGAGGGGAAACTCAGGGAGATAAGGAAATCAGGAAAATGCCCTAGGGATGATTAGTTTGTGTTCACAGGAGCATCCCAACCCCGGAAGTGTCCAAGGCCAGGTTGGACAGGGCTTTGAACAGCCTGGTTTAGTGGAAAATGTCCCTGCCATGGCTGGAACAAGATGATCTTTAAGGGCCCCTCCAACCCAAACCATTCCATAGTTCTGTGATTCTAGGAATGTCTGACAGTCACTGCAAAGAGTCAGAGGCAAGTATGGCTGAAGCTTCCTGCAGGCCCACAACTCCAGCAGTGCTCCAGATGACGGACCATGTCCAACAAGATGGACACATGCTCGAGGGAACAGACTAAGTGCAGTTCCCAGGAACACAGACTTGAACTGTTAGCTCCACTGTGCAGCACCAGAGCCTCGACCCAGGGATGAGGGGGAAGGAATGACCATGGACTGCTTTTGAGACCAGGCAGGATGCAGACATGGCTTAAGAGGGAGCTGGTTGATGTCACTGCAAATCACTGTCAACTTTCAAAGGTCATGGTGACCGAGGGAGGCCTGATGATATGCAAACACCACCCCACCATGTTAGAAGGATCCAGAGAACACTGGACCTCTCAGTCTCATCGTAGCCCCTGGAAAGACTGTGTAGTAAATCTTCCTGACAGCCATTTCCAGCAGGAGATGGCAGTGGAACAGCCAGCACAGATTTACCAGTGGCAAATCTTGCCTATCTTGACTACCCTGCAAGCTGCCTGCATGGAGGATGGGAGAGCAAGTGTGGTACACCTTTGACACCATCTCTGGCAGGGTTTTCAACAGGCAGGAGCTGGACTGCAAAAGCAGATGACTGATGCTGGTGAGAATATGTCCTGGGGTGGCTGAATAGCCCAGTATCCCCAGTCGTCTGTTCTGTCGTAGTGGCAGATATTGAGCTCCGCGCCTTTCAGGCTGGCTCCGAGGGCGAAGGGGAGAGGACATGGCGCACACTTTGTGTCCGGGAGCCTCGTCTGCACTGCCCGGAAGCGCCAGCTGCTTCGTGTGCTCGGGGTGCGGGCTGCAGCACAGGCAGTGGGAGAGAGTTTTCTTTTAATTTATTTAGTTTTCCTAGCTAGCTGAGGCAGAGGAGATCCCTGGACTGCAGTTTTCATTCCTTGGACTGACCAGCTTTGCTCCGGACCGAGAACCCAGGAGAAACGCCGGGAGCTCACTGCTGAGGCCCAGCCGGCCCGGGAGGCTGCATTTTCCAGCCCAGGAGGGACTGCTGGGAGGCTGAGCGAGC
>VZTG01006314.1:224733-235139 GCA_013397845.1 Melanocharis versteri
AACCCAGGAGAAACGCCGGGAGCTCACTGCTGAGGCCCAGCCGGCCCGGGAGGCTGCATTTTCCAGCCCAGGAGGGACTGCTGGGAGGCTGAGCGAGCTGAGATACACCCCGTGAAAAGAACTCTTTTCCTGAATTCGCCATCTCTCCAGAACAATGAGAGGTTCCACTGTTTAATATTGTTCATTTTCCGTGTTTGTGGGTGTTTTGCTGTTAATAAACAGGCTCTTTTTTTCCACTTCTCTCAGAGGAGATATTTTGTCTCCTGAACCGGTGGGGGGAAGGGGGTCCCCCTTGAATTCGTTTTGCTGGAGATTTTCCTCCATAATTTTGCCCTAAACCAGGACAGAATATCACGCTCAAAAGGTGATCAGCTGTACAAAGTCCAGCCAGCAGCTGATTACCAGCAGCATCCCTGAGAGCTAATATAGGGTCAATACAAATCCATGTCTTCATTAACAAACCTGATTAACACCAATTATGGGACAGAGAGCACTCTCATCAAGTCTGCAGAGGATATCAAACTGCTGGCATAGCTGGGGCAGGAGATCCTTCTCAGAGGGACCTACGCAGGCTGGACAAAGGGCCTGATGGAGGGTTTACAAAGGACAACAGAGGCACACAGTGTCCTGCCCCAGGACAAAATGAGCCCTTGCACCAGCACAGACTGGAGCAGCTGGCTGTAAAGTAGTTCTGCAGCAAACGACCTGCCAAGCTCTCAGGAAGAGCAAGGGGACAGAGGCCAGACAGTCACAATAAAATGCTTCTATGGACCATCCACACAACTGTCTGGAAGAGACTCTGCAACTCAACAGTGACTTTCTGCCTCTCAAAAGTCTTTGAAACAGTCCCTTTGAACACAACTTCTACCCTTCAAAGCCTTGCAGGGTACACAGATTCCCCTAAAAGGGTAAGATGAGAACATCAGCCTGCACTAAGTCGAGCTGGCTGAAGCATGGAGCAGATCAGTCAGCTTCCCAAGAACACAGGGAAGGAGTGTGAAGCCAGGGAAGAACTGAAAGCCAGCATCAAGTGATGGAACCAGCTTTGAAGGTTTAACCCAAACACGGTCTCCTTTGGAAGAAAGTCAGCAGCTCTTTCTACCTCTGTTCTAGAGAGCTATTTCAGCCCAGAATTCATAATTCTGCTTGAAATATTTGCTGCAGACTCTTAAAACCCACATCTTGCATACAAAATGGAAGATGATTTGGTAATAGGCTAGAACATAGCATTTCACTGGCATCAAGTTGCTTTGAAAGCATCTTGACCAGTATAATATATTTTGGTAACACCAATGGTAACATTAATGCAACGTGTCAGTCATACCAACATCACCTGTGATATTCTTTAAAAGGCTCAAGTAATGGCCTGGGGTTCACAGCACTTGAAGAAAAAATTAAATCAAGACACTTGGCAAGTGTGAAGTGTTTGTGTGGCTGTCACTGGTGCAGACTCCTGCCCAGGCTCAGGATGTGCACCTCCTCCTGGACATGTGTTGGTTCTGCTAATGCAACCAGTTACTCAGATTTAGTTGTTATCCACAAAAACACCAAACCTGTCTCTGCTGAGTGTCTCATCTCACTTACAGAAACCACAGAGCAAATGGGGTAGAAAAAATGGCTTGTTAGATAAAAATTTAGAACATTTCATCCTCCAGTACCACAACAGTATTTAAGGAAATATTCTGATGACTTCTGTTGGCACAGGCAGGGTCTCTGCTAATGATTTAGCTCAGAGCAATGATATAAATATATACATATACATACACATATATATTTGGGTATACCAAAACAATTAAAGCAAGCCACAGCACTCACAGCAAGCTGGGTCAGAGTTCCCCTGCCCCACCAATCTTCCAAGGGGGAAATCCCTATTTACATGTCTCACATGAAGTATCAAATGGTCAGAGATCATAGAATCCCAGGCAGGTTTGGGTTTGAAGGGAACTTAAAGCTCGTCCAGTCCCATCCCCTGCCCTGTGCAGGGACACCTTCCACTGTCCCAGGTTGCTCCAAGCCCTGTCCAACCTGGCCTTGGACACTGCCAGGCGTGGGGCTGCCACAGTTTCTGTGGGCAACCTGTGCCAGGGCCTCCCCACCCCCATAGGGAAGAATTTTTTCCCAATATCCAATCTAAACCTCTTCACTTCTAGCTTAAAACTCTTCCCCCCATCCTATTGCTATCTGCCTGTGTAAAAATGCTGTGTTTTTTATAAAGTTCCCCCTTTTTATAATTGTCACTCAATATAATTAATAATTAATAGTTGTTCTGGGTAAGGCTGACAATCCATATGAATTGAAATCCTGGAAGATGAAGATGCTTCATACTTTGACTTCAGAATGAACCCAGCAGCACTTCTGGATGCTTCAATTCAAGCACAAAGCCTGTGTGGTGAACTGGGAGCAGCTCCCTGTGCAGGCCCTACCAGCTTCACGCTGGTTTACATTCCTCTGGCTGATGCTACTCTATTTACAGGTCCAAACTAAACAGACATAAGCTAGGTTTGGGCAGAGCCGATACACAGTCACCTCTTAACCACAGTCACTTCCCTTAACCACTGCTGGAGTCCCCTCGCTAAGCCAGCACTTGTGTTTAGACAAGCATGGACTAGGACTTGCTGCTATGGCACCATTTCAGATGTAAAAAACCATCAGGCTTTGATTCAAAATCGCATTAACTGATACAGCAGGGAATGACAAATTATAAATAGGAGTTGGCTTCTGAGAGATTCCAGAAATGGATGGTGAGCAATCACTGTGGCAAATCAATGCTCTGGCTCAGGGGATCAGACAGGGGCCAGGTTTAGTTTTACCCTGAAAAGGCAGTGACACATAAAAAGCTAATGGCAGGTGGTCACTCTGCATTCTGTACATTTCACAAAGATTTATGAGCAAGGCTGAATGCTAGAAAAGCAACGCTGAAGCTGCTTGTGTCCCTCTGCAAGGTCAGCTTATTGTATTATAGAAACTTTTCCAGTGAGACTCCTACAAGTTAAGAGTGTTCTATTTCGCCCAGCCACAGGAAACAAGATACAAAAATCCCAAACAACCCAGCACTAAAGAAAAAAAAATCACATTATTAACTCTTAAAGAGTAAATTTTCAGTTATTTTGGTTATTTTCAGATCAGCAGAGCCTATATTTAAGCTTAAAGTTTAAAGCTGGAAGGAGACCAATTTTTCCAAAATTTGTTTAACAGGAAAATATTTAACAAGAGAACACATGGATGTATTTTCTAAAATACCTTGTAAGTACTGCACGTCGTAATTATTATGAATGAAAACTGTCATGAGAAATTACGTAGGTGTCTAAATCAGGAATTTTTGATGTCCTTGACTGTCAACACCTTGATGTAAAAACAGAAGCCTGACTCCCGGGATCTGGCTGTTAGCAATGTGTGGTATCATCCTCATTAGCCTGGAAATGTAGAAAAGCAAATTTCCTCTGAAGAACATTTTAAGAATTAAGTATTTAAGAAAGGCTGTGTTTCACCACAATAAGAGGTGGGACATCTCAGGAGTAGAGGGAGGAAATAAAATTTGGCTCCCTGAAGCTGTGCAGGTTGGTGCTCTATCTCACAGCCATACTCTGGGTCCCACTGCCTTCATTTCAAGTTCACAGCAGCTTGAAACATCTCCGCACAGGCCTGGGCAGGCTATACTCACCATGAGCTTCCTCTTAAGTCCATTCATGCTGAAGTGAGCCCCATGAAAATAGGCACCTAAATCCCCACCAAATTGTCCCTTCATAGAATCTCAAACTGGTTTGGGTTGGAAGGGACCTTAAAAGTTCATCTCATTGAATGCCCTGACATGAACAGGAACACCTTCCACTAGACCAGGCTGCTCAAAGCCCTGTCCAACCTGGTCTAAAATTTTTAACAAGTGAAGTTTTCCTGCTAAGGCCCATGGCCCAGCTCCTCCCGCGAGCTGCACCTTTCCTCCCCATGCAGATCAATTTCCTGCAGCCCAAGAAAGGAGATTGCAGGGACAGCTGTGGCACCTCCCTTTAGAAGAACAGCTGAAAATAAACTGCAGACTCAGATCCCAGGATTTATACTGGGCACCCTCATCGTGCTGGAGCCATACCATTATCACTAGGTCAAACGGTTTACTCAGCTGGGGATCCTGTCACTGCATAGCAGGGACTGCCATTCCCCCGAAAGGCTCAGGGCTTCTCTTTCATTTTTTACCCCAGCTCTCTGCACAAACACAATTTTTTAAAAACCATGTTTCAGAATATTTAATGCTCCACCTGCCCTCACTTGTATTCAAAAGTCAGAAAGAATAAAATATCAATTTATACAACCACTCATGTAATATTCTCTCTCTCAACCTTCTTAAAACTGACTGCTCTAATATGCACAGTTTGACAGGCCTTTTTGACTTATGGTATATAATAATCCTCAATTGGGAGCCAGCATACCAACTCAGAAGTCCCATATTTTAATGTTAGTCAGTTATTATCTCAGTATATTGCAAAACACAGCACCTGAATTGCCTCACAAGCCCCACAGTACCTAGTCTGAATTCTAAAACTGTATGAAATAGAAACAGGTCCCAGCCCCAACACTCCCTGTTAAAATAAGCAAGAGGCATTATAAATTGCAAAAAAATAATGCCAGGATGATGGGAGTTTCATCTAGGTTACAGCTGAGAGTTCTGCACATAAATGCACTGAATGTTTGAGCACGAATACTGAATGCTTCCAGGCATGCCAGCAGGAGCTGCAGGACCCTGTTCTGCTGGAGCAGGGACCATCCAGGCACTGCATTCATTGCTCATTCCTGCATTTTTGCTGAGCTGGCTTTCAATCTTATCAAACCATGTTGATTCAAGACAAGTATGCAGCATGGAAAACTTGTCTCCACCTCCGATGCAGGCTCAAGAATTTCATTGGTACAAGTCAGAAAGCTTTCAGCATACATTAGGCTCAAGAAGCTTTCCCTAAAATACCTTGGCTTTCCGAATGAGCTTTCCATGTGGGGCCAGAACTCCAGACTGCCCAGCAGCTCCAGTGGAGATGAGAACCTTTCCACAGGCAGCACTAAGGGACCAGGGTCAGCACTTCCAGCTGCTGCCATGAAGGAAGTTGTTGCTGAAAATCCCACCAACTCCCTTGCTCAGTGTTTACGGGGAGCAGCGGAGCCTGACGCATGGAATCACTGGGTAGGATAAACAAAGGCTGAGGAAGGAAGCAATGAAGATGCACATTTCCCCTCCCAAATAACCATCTACTTACTAAAATGCAGAGTTTCCTCCGAGGCACCCAGTATTGAGCAAATGACGTGGCTGTCTTCGGTTTCCAGAAGCCAAACTAACCAGCTGAAAGTACCCCAAAACAAACCAGGGGAAGGTTTCCTGCCCTGCTGCGAGGAGTAGCAGCTCTCCCAGGCTCTAACTGCAGCTCAAGGTCAGCCTGTATAGTCTAGAGTTAATTCTGCCCACTCAGGAGACCGCTTGAAAATAGAGATGCAGGGGACAGACAATTGAACCCACAGGGACAAAACATCAAGGCAAAAAAGGGACTGAGTAAGCCAAAAGGAAGAAAATAAAAGCATGAGGTTGATAAAACAGCACTTCAGATTTTAACTATTTTCTCATAAATTCCTGGTGTATTGTAGGCATCTTCCAAGCTCTCTCACTTTATTCAGAGCACTGTGGGTTGGCACATGCTACTGAATTCCCATTCATAACCGAAACCCAAAAACCCCATTTCAGTCACCCTAGTGATAAACCCTATTTTTGACAGCGCCATATTTAACTTTGATGAGCAGTGCTACGTGCAGCACAAGAAGCTTGCAACTTCTATTTCTCCTGGCAGAAGAACACCTTCAGAAAGGAACTCTGCACAGCGCAGCGGGAAAGGTATGACTCTCCCTAGATAACCTTCTATTCCAGGAATGAATGTATTTTTAGGCAATGCAGCCACTCAATTTTAAAAAATGCAGCCTGATTTATGATGCTATCATCACCAACTTAAAGATCAGAAGCTGAACTACCTTAAACCACAGCCGTGATGCCCCAAAGATGGGGCACCTGAACATTCATTCCAGAGTTTTCATGCCACTCTAAGTTGTGTTATCTCCTCACCTTTCAAGGCACAGACTGGCTGTTACCTTCCAGTGATTAAGAAATTTTGTGTCCAGAGAAGGGGACGGAGCTGGGGAAGGGGCTGGAGTACCAGGAGCGGCTGAGGGAGCTGGGGGGGCTCAGCCTGGAGCAAAGGAGGCTCAGAGGGACCTTCTGGCTCTGCACAACTCCCTGACAGGAGGGTGCAGCCAGGAGGAGGTCAGGCTCTGCTCCCAGGAAACAAGGGACAGGATGAAAGGAAATGGCCTTAAGCTGTGCCAGGGGAGGTTTAGGTTGAATATTATGGAAAATTTCTTGCCAAAAGGGGGTCAGGCCCTGGCACACGTTGCCCAGTGACGTGGTGGAGTCACCATCCCTGAAAGTGTTCAGAAAGTGTATAATTCTGGCACCTAAGGACATGGTTTAATGCTGAACATGGCAGTGGTGGGGGAATCCTTTCTTCCTTCCCCTCAGTCCCCAGATTCTGCTCCAGTGTTAGCACTGCAAAGACTCTTCCAACAGGCTCCAGACTGCTGTTATGGGCTAGAGTGCTCCCTATTACCTCTGTCTGGTTTCTGGACTGCCCAAAAATTCTGCTGCTTCCTGCTTTGTTATGGCTGCACACAGCCTGTACGAGGAAACAGCAAATTTGCTGAGCAGCAACTGAAAATTGCCCAAACCTTTTGACACAGATGCCACTTTATAAAGCTCTGAGGAGCAACCAGACATGCCTGCAGTTTTACAGCACTGGCTCCGAAGAGGAACAACAAACAGCCTCCACCTAATCCAGAGTCACTGCACAAAGTAACTGACTATTCAGGAAGCTGCTCCTGAATTAGCACAGGCACCCAGCACCTGAAAACAAAGTCAACAACAAGCACCAAGGTACTGCAGAGTACTGTAAATGACACAGGAGTTATTTCATGAGCAACTCACTTCTCCTTGGAACAGGCCAAAGGGAAACAGAGAGTAAATCATCAAAGAGCAGACAGAGGATAAACAATCTTTGCTGTCATCCTTTGTGAACCAGTCCTTGAAGACAAACAAGCATTGCTGTTATTACATTGGGAGATGCTTTCCCAACTAGAAGCAGCAGAATGTTTTTCCCTTAAGACTCAATTTTCATACAAGTTTACTCTTTGGTTTTATCTGTCAACCACGAGACAGGAGCAGTTCATACCCATTTCCCACCACCTGCAAACACTAGAGAAGTTCAACTGCCACCAACAGTTCATTTCACCAACTGGTAGAAGTTTACTTGATGATTTCTAAATGTTCACTCACATTCAACTAATATCTCCCTTTCCATTCTGCATTAGACACAAAACCATTGTCAAAAATAATTCAGTCAATATAGTCTAAATTAATCACTGAAAATCTGGGACTGATGTTCATCCAGCAACATTGTGCAGGCACTGAGGTAGACAAAGTACAGCTGAAGCCACCCTACAGGTTCCAGACACTGGCTGTGGTGCAGGTCTGTGCTGCACCTGATGCCTCCAAAGAGGGCAGTGACAGGCTGCAGGCTCAGAAACACCACTTGTAATTTAAAATGTTATTTTCAAAATACAGCTTTGTGGCTATAAATAGCCAAGCCGGCTTCTCACACAGCAAGTACACAATGGGTCTTAGCCACAGTGGCCCAAATACCAGAGAAAGTGTAATTTTACCTTTGTGAACACACACAACATTTGGGGCCACCCTGTGCATCAAACAAACTAACTCGATTTGTAAGACTGATCTCAGGTTTCCTGGAAGCAGCTGCCGACTCTGACAAATTAAGTCAATTGACTTGGTTAACCCTTCCATTACCTAAAAAGACCTGATTACTCATCCAGAGCAAGTCTCGCTTTAAGTCTCACGTACTAAATCCTGTAACCAAAGAAAAATATTTTACCTGATCCTTCTGTCTTTTCAATGTGTAGGATTTCCTTCCTCACTGAGTGGCCATTTGGTTGCACAAGTATTAAACAAGAGCAGACTGTCACTACCATCTGCCCTGTAATGTAATGTTGTGTTTCTAACACTAAGAGAAGTTATTTAAATATCCTCACATGTACTACATCATTCCAGTTGTCAACCAGCACTCTGGAGATCCCCAACATAACTGGCCACGGCTGACACTTTACCATAGGCAGCATTATTCTCCAAGCAACATGAAAACAAATCTATTTTGGACAGGTTCAGTGAAAGGAACTCCTAACAACCTCCCCGACCACGCTAATAAACATTTTTATTTGATAGAGATTTACAGACCCAGGATACATACGCACAGCAAAATCTTTAACAAAACAGCGTTTGTTCCATTTGGGTGTGCAAGAACATCTTGTCACTCTTCAGCAAAACTGTTATTACATCCATGGGACATTGGAACAAAGTTTTTATTCCAATCACAGTAAAGTCACCCTCCCTTTCTGTCAAGTTTGTGAAGAAACACTTCACGTAACCAGCTGGCTGGTACTGCCAGCATCTGCTCCACCGCTCACTTATCCCAACGCTCTTCCAAGTATCAAGCCCTAGGTGTTACCGGTCAGTGTCACCCGATACTGTGCTCCTAAGGCACATATGACACAATTCTGTATCCTTTACGTATACAGAATTCCATTTTCAGCCTGCCTGTCAATACATGGCTTGCCACGGTCTCCAGGAGTGTGACCTTGCTGAGCTCACTGCCTGCCGTCGGAGCCCAGCGCACTTCACCAGACACCTCACACTGCAGCAAGAGACCCGGACCCTTCTGGGGGGATCACAATCAATCCTGGCTGGAAAGCTCTCATGAAGTAATCCCAACTCTACCATGTATCCACCTTAAATTCAGCCTTCTTGGCTGTCAAAATGCTCTGAATAACCAGCTTTTCAATAGCTAGTTCTTACTAGTGTCTACAGGACTACTTATTTATCTGATAATAAATGTACATATGCTGCACTGGAGATTACTAATGCAGTGCAATTTATTTGCTGTTGCTATACCAAACTCCACAAATAGCCAAGAAAAAGGCCCAGCCATGACAAAGGTCACTGCTTTGCCAGCTGAAGTCTTATTCAACCTGACAGTCTGTAAGCTTGTATACTCTTTGCTTCACAACTTACTTTTGGAAGTCCAAACCAAAATGAATAAATATCCCTGGCCCTTGTTCCCTGACAGCTGGGAGCCAGCAAGCTCCTGAACCACCTTGTACATGTCCCAAATACTTCAGTAACATCAGCCCAGCAAAGAAGAAATCCTGATTAACTGAAGAACTATCCTGCTATTTGTGCTGTTAACACGTTATTCTTTACAAACACATTAGTTCCAGATGTTATTCCTGAACTGTGCTTTTTTTCCCACTCCTGCTGCTACACTACATGCTTAATCTACACTATCTTGAGCTAAGAAAACTTTCTTCCCAAAGCTGCCCTGGATCCAAATCAGATTCATCTCACTGACCAGATGCACCAATCTGGGACGCTGATTTTTCACACACCCTGCTAAATTCTCAATCAGTCTTGGACAGCAACAGGTTTCCCAATATTCCAGGGAGGCAATTTTGCATGTTCCCTCGCATTCCTGCTCATTTATACAAGAGCAGCAAAAGCTACGGATAGAACACAGCACATGTTTCTTGACAGTCAAGGCTTTACTGCTCTGCAGCCAATTCCTGCGACCACTTTGTACCATCCTCACATTTGGATGAGTATTAATAGAATCTACGTTGCTTATCGGCCATGCGGCCACTCTCTGCTCTCTGCCAAGGAGCAGTCTGGGGAGTTTCAAGACAACTCTGATAATACAACACACGAACTGACCACACTCCTGACCTTGCAAAATTCCTCCCAGGAAATTTTCCCGGCACTGCTGCCACTTCAGGAGACCCCAATCACACACTAAATTTTCAAAAAAATAATAAATTGGCCACCTGGCCAGGCCCACAACCCTGCCAGCCCCCACTTTATTTTGCTATTTAACCTACTTAATAACCCTATGAGAAGTTGGTACATCCCGCTGCCCGACTGGAACCACCTCGGTCTGTGCTCTGACACAGGCTGAACGCGCCGGACGGGGCTCCGATCAAAGCGTACTGAACCCTTTGTTTACCAACACCCTCGGTCGGGGCTGCAGGTACCGCTGTGCCCCCCGGCCCGGTGCTGACCGAGAGCACCCACAGCCGGGCCGCTCCCCCGGCCCCGGTACCTGGTGCAGGGCTGTCAGCCCGTCCACATTGGTGGTGTTGATGCGGGCGCCGCGGCCCAGCAGCCTCTTCACCTCCTCGGTGTCGCCGCTGGAGCAGGCGGCCAGGAACACGGCGCCCTCCTCGAAGCGGACGCGGGACCCCCCCGCGCCGCGGTGCCGGCCGCGGCC
>VZTG01006316.1:1605-31734 GCA_013397845.1 Melanocharis versteri
TATTGGGAGGGGGGGGAAAGGGTTATAGGGGAAAATCTCACTTGGTGGGAGATGACTTTGGTTGTGCAAGAGGCTCCATCCCTGGTGGGGGGGTCGGACTTTGCCCAAAAACTGGGAGATGACAGAACTCGGCTGGTCCAGGGGGTGGAGGGACGGGATGTGCCCTGGCAGGAGTCGGGGAGGAGCGGGAGGCTCTGTCCCTGTGGGTCCCTGTGGGACTGGCACTGGAATTGTCACCCGTTCCGGGGTAACCTCACTGGGGAGGGTGTCAGGGCGAGGGGGGTTTGGCCCCGTGCCTGCAGCTCGTGCACGACAGCCTGGCAGCCTCACAGACACCGCGGAGCAGGCTGTGACCCAGTTAACCAGGTTTGTGTGGGATTCGATTGTGGCTGTCGGATCCTTCGCCGTGATGGATAGCCGACTTGGAGGGAATTTTGCTCTCGGAAGAGGTGCCAATAAGTAAAAAGCACAGATTTAATTAAGCAGAGTATAAATTTCCTGGGTCTGTGCTCTCGCAGAGGTGCAGGCATCCAGCGACGATGGTGCCCCGGGTTGAAGAGAGAATCGAGTCAGGGAATAACACACCGAGGGCTTTCATCCTCTCCAACCTGCACCTGAAAAGCAGTTTTTAAAGCTCCCCTCCCAGTATCTTTGTCAGGCACTAAAACAAAGGCTGCACCGCCGGTAAAATTCAGTTCCTCTGCCAGGCAGCCAGGCACAGCACACCCAGGGGTGCTGGGTTTCTTTATGATCCCGGGTGGGATTGAGCCATCCTTTCCTGCTGCAGGGTGTTTGGAATGTTCCAGTACCCAGCCCTCACCTGTGCCTGGATCTCTGCAGATTCCCACCTCCAAGGTGTGCCAGGAGGCACGACATACCCAGGAATAACCCAGCTTCCACTCCGTGCAAACAAATCAAATTGAAAAATCAAATTTAGGGGAAGCGAGTGGCATTCAGTCCTTCATTTGGAGTTAATTATTTTTTAAATATAGCATTATTTCAAGCTGTATGGATTCAGCCCCATCTGTTTCTAACAGCCATAATCAGTGCTGGGTAGCAGAGTTAGAGTTTTCAAGGATGAGAATCCATAAATATTAGTTTTATGCTGACAGCTAATTACTCTTCACAGAGTCCTTATTTCTTAAAAGTGCCTACACTTCTATTTATTCAGAGAGAGAGAAACAAATATGGTGCTGAGATACCAGGCTGAACACGCAAAACAAGGGAGGGTGGTGCAGCCTGGGGAAGAGATAAGGTGTGTCTTTTTTTGTTAATCAAAAAGACAAGAGGAAAACAAGCCGGGAAGGTTAGGAGGCAAATGCTGCGTAAAAAGAAACAGATGGAGAAGAAAAGCATTGCAAGGAAGAAGTGATGGTACAGCCTTTGGATTAGCAAATATTGCTCATGTGATGCGAGATGCCAGCAGGGCAGGTGGTGGCTGTGCTGGCTGTTCTCAGGTGTGTGCAGTAGCTGCAAGTGGCTTTTCCCTCCTTCCTCCACAGCTTTCAGCCCTATGACTTGCTAATACGAGTTCCAAACTGTCCTTGTACTGGGAGTTTTGTTATTTTCTTTGCCTTCCCTCAGGCCATTCTCACAGGTCAGCACCTCTGTAACAGGGAGGATGGATGTGGATGGGATTTGTTGGTATTTTTTCCCCCATCTGCCTGCAAGATGAAGGCCAGGAGGAGAAACTGGTTCATGATCGAAGATGCCCAGAGGTGATGCCCAGCTAGAGAGCTGGAGCTTTCTGTTTTCCACAGGACCCTTCAGTCTGAGGAATTCCAGTCAGGAATCCGAGCTGCTGTCCATTCTTTCCCTGTCCATTCTTTCCGAGCTGCCTGATGCTTCAGCTAAGGAAGAGGGAGTGCCGTGGCTTTCCTGGCTGTTCTGTGTGGAAGGTGGCAGCTCATGTAGCCCTGCTAGGCTTTTCCTGCTCGAAAAATAGCGTTTAGAGTGGGGAGCCCTGTGGCCTCTCCCACTTTACTGCTGGTTGGGAAAGCCCTTTGGAGTGTGAGGGGCACTGGGGCTGTTTGCAGAGTGAGGAGTCGGGCTGGGGTGGATCTGCTGGGCTGACGTGTGTGTGCAGGTACCTTGAGCTATAAAGACGAGTACAGGGTCACTTAACAGTCGCTTTCTTGAGAAATAAAAAAAGAGAGCACCTGTATTGACCAGACTTTGCTGCTAAAGGTCACCTGGAGAATGGTCTGGGATCCACTGCTGTGCGTTCCTGTGGGCAGCCCAGGGCTGGGGGCACTCTGACCTTTCCAGGAAGGCTGCAGAAAGCCAAACAACAAATCTCCCCATGCTGCGGGCTGGGAAATTTTGGAAGGGATTATTCATCTCTTAAGATGACCTCTGGAAAAGGTATTAGTTGTGTAATTGATCAGTCAGGCATGGCTTTTGGGGATTAGCTGATTTTTTACATGTGCCAAATACAAATCACTGATGCTCAGGAAAAAAAAAAGAAGCGGTTGTAGCTCAAGAGTGACTGCAGAAATGCCACGGTGGGATTCCATATTTATTTGCTCTCAACAATTTTCAGATCAAATTGGCTCAGGGAAAAGTCAGAATTATTTCCCCTCCCAACTGCTGCCTCTGCAAACTCAGCCTCAGATCTGAGGAAATCAGACCGTGTGGTTCCTGCCTTTTGCATCATAACCAGTAATAAAGATTTTGCTGGTGGAGCTGAGCTGACAGTTCTGCTGATGATGGATGGAGCCAAACAGGCTGCTCCTTGCTGCTGCCTTGGACTCGTGGATCTCGTAGGTGTGGGAGCAGTGAGGAGACATGGAAGAACATTTCTTTAGTGTTTTTATACCAGCCCTGCTAATGCCAGCCAGCGCTTATTAAAGACAACCACTGGAACCAGCCAGAGCTACCAGCTCAGTCATGGGATGTGAGAGAAATGTCAACAGAGGAAGAGATTTACTCGTTTTTCTCTTCTTTTTTGGGTGCAAAAGGCACCTTTCCATGCCTGAGGTGTGGGAATGCCTCATGCCTGAACCTGGCAGTGTCCTTTGTCCCTTTCAAATGAGGGAATGTGTCAAATCCAGGCAGGGATTGTACCCTCGGGTCTGACATCTGTGTTCATTTCCTCTGGATTAGTGATACCAAAGCCTGTTTGGTTCGCAGTGCAGATCTCTTCATCCTGGCTTTTCCTCCCATCTCCACCTCACCTGCCTCAGCTGGCTGTCCCCTGTCCTCTTCCAACACAGCTCTAAAGATGTGTATTTGCTCTCAAAAATCAGCCCCTGGGGGGAAGGAGGCACCACAGCCGGTGTACACAGTTATCCTGTATCACTCTGCACATCAGCAGGTGGATCAGTCTTTCAAACACAAATATCTTGACAGTTCATCACTTAAAGACAATTAGCAAGAGACAGGAATGTTATCAGGAGCTCAGCTTCTGCTGGAAGCTCCTTGGTGTTGGTTGCTGAGTTCTCTTTGTCTGGTTTTGACAGCTGTGACCGCAGTGAAAAAACTGCTCATTTTTGGGGCAGAGCTGGGGAAATGCTGCAGGTTCTCCTGGATTTGTGCCACAGCCCTGACCCCTGCCAGGAGAAGTCTCAGCTCTCTGGTGCTGGTTGCCTCTGGCACACCTGTGTGGGGTGGGTGTTCTCCTGGAGCTCACAGGTGCACTGGGGTGGGCACTGATCACCAATTTGCCAAAAGCAGAGCTCAGAGCAGTTCTGAGTCTGAGCTGGGCTGTGAATCCCATTGTTGGTCATTTCTGACCGTCTCCTTTCCACAGCCAGCAGGAAAAAGGTGTCAGACCTCTCCCTTTGCTTGCACTGTGCAACTTTCTGCTCTTCCATTTGGAGAAAATGCCTTTTCTTGCTGTAATGTGGGGCTGAGCAGCACTCCAGGCCAGTCGTGTGATCCGTCCATGGTTTCAGTGTGTGAGGAGCACCACGCACAGTTCCAGCTGGAAATGCACCTCCTGTGAACATCTTCCTCACTGAGGCACTGGGAAAGGTCTCATCCTTTGTGCTGGGCAGACGGAAACCCAGGGGCTTCCAAGAGACTCGCTCTGGCTGCTGGGGGTAAGGAAACCAGTTCTCAGTAAAATATTTACCATGGTGGAGTGGAATTACGAGCTCAAACCAGTCAGATGTGCTGTGATCAGATTGTGGTTCTTTCTCTGGGGTACAAATACCTCTGCAAGAGAGAATTTCTCTGCAGTTTGGAGCACTGGCTGGCTGCAGCCTTGCTGGAATTTTCCTTTGCTCCACACTCCTCATGCATTTATTTACTGAACCTGTGAAGGGGGTACTGTAGTGTGAATCCCACAAATGGTGCATGCAGTGGGTTTTTTGCTTCAGTAGCCTCCGGTGGATTCATGCAAACAGAATTCAGACCTGACCTCGAGCCTGTTTCAGCTGTAGGGAATACAGTTAATTGACTAAAAATGTATTTGTTCTGTTGGTAGAGTGCCTGAGCACAGGAAACGCCTGGCGTGCTGTGATCAGAGCTGTTTGCCTCAGTGATACCTCGGAGCTCGCTCTGACCCAGCTCTCCCGAGCTGAGGGCACTCTGGAATTTGGGAGTGCTCTGCAATTTGCAGTCATTTGCTCTTCTCTCCCCAAATCTAGCAGTGAAAGCACTTGTTCCACAACAACTAAATTTGATGCTAGGCTGGTTTCTGAACTGCCACTTAGAGCCAGCGCACGGCTCCGGCACTGCAGAGTTGTTGGCCTGATGAGTGACTGCAAGTGCTGGGCGTGGGGAAGTGACTTTCTAGGATGCCCACAGACGTGTTGTGCTGAAAGACCTGCACTTTCCTGAATCACTTCGAGAAATACACATCAGCTCCTTGAAATTCCTGGGGTAGGAAGCCAGGTTTAGGGCAGGGGGATGGAGCCTGGCTGGGAGCTGCAAGTAACATCCTGCTGTAACCTCCCTGCTCTGCCATCAGTCTGGGGCCCGTGCACATCCAGGTCTTCAAATATTTACTAAAAAGCAGTCACCTGCATTAAGATTCCATCTTTCCAGCCAAAAATTTTATGGACTCATGATTAACTTTTAATCAATGATTAAATCTGCCCCTTAATGGGAGAAGGATTTTCGTGCTAAGTGTTCTCTCCTTGGGTTCTGTGTGCAAGGCTTTGCCAGATGAGGTTAATCTATCATGTTTGGTTTACTCTGTGATTCTGTTATTGTAAAGATTGTTTATCATTTTGATGTTTTTGAATATGTTCTCCAGTACTGAAAACAATTTAGATTTTAGATGAGGAGGCTGAGAGGGAGAAAGGGAAATGTACCTTAGTACTAAATGAGAGACTGACCTGAATATAAAACTGACATGGAGCTGTCAGAAGGAGAAGGTAGGAAGGAATATTCACTCTGGTGGTGGGAAGAGGCAATCTTGGTGCTGGGAGCATTCTGATTTTTAAACTTAAGGAAGAGACTACATTTACATTCCCCAGGAAAATACTTTTCAGTGAATGCTGTGAGTGGATTTGGCATGAGGAGCACACACTGCCATGATTGCTGTCTTTACTCTGGGTCCCCTGGCACTTGAGTTCATCATCTGACACCACATTTTGGAAGGGCTCCAGAGGAGCTGTCGTGGGCAGTGGTGTCTGTGAGCCGCACATAATGTGAGGGCTTTGTGCACGATGGACCCAGAGCATGGCAGGAGACAGAGCGCAGTGGGAACTGTGCTGGAGGACTGGATAATCAACCTCCCCTGTTCACAGGACGGGATGGCACTCGTTTGTACCCTGGCTGAAGGGGCAGAGCAGCCTCTGGTCATTAAAGCAGGACGCTCTGTGTTTTGTTGCTGAGGGCAGCTCCATCGAGGCGCCGTGTGGAGCCAGCAGGCACCTCTGTGAAATGGGCACACACTGCTTAATCCCTAATCCAGCAGGATAGCGTGCAGCAGAGCTGTTTCCTCCTGGGCACTCAGCACTCGCTGGGAGGACGCTGGAGCGTGAGGAACAGCGAGAGGCTGCACTAAACCACAGTGACTTCCGTGCTTCCCTTTTGCATCTCCTCATGCTGACAGCAGAGCTGCAGATCCCCCGTGTGAGCGAGTGTCTGCTGCGTGCTGGAATCCAAGGAGAGATCTCCAGCGGGTCTGGAAAGGTCGTGTTCCTGAGCTGAAAGGTGGCAGAGTGCAGCTTCCTAGGAACGGGAGCCCTGCGTGCTGAACCCCCCTGAAGTCCTTAGATCCACTGTGCAGCGGGGGCTTTTCCCATCCCTGTGCCTGTGATGCCCTCTGTGCCCCCCGGCCCTGGCCAGTGTCCCCGGGCTGTGTGAGCCACAGGCACCGGTCCTGCCTTGTGCCTGTGATGCCCTCTGTGCCCCCCGGCCCTGGCCAGTGTCCCCGGGCTGTGTGAGCCACAGGCACCGGTCCTGCCTTGTGCCTGTGATGCCCTCTGTGCCCCCCGGCCCTGGCCAGTGTCCCCAGGCTGTGTGAGCCACAGGCACCAGTCCTGCCTTGTGCCTGTGGTTCCCTCTGTGCCCCCCGGCCCTGGCCAGTGTCCCCGGGCTGTGTGAGCCACAGGCACCGGTGCTGATCCCGGTGCCCGTTCCTCAGTGGGGCAGCAGGAACCTCGCCTGCCCCCCTCCGTGGGGCACTCTGGGGGTCTCCCCGTGCTGGCAGCTTGCACTGCACTCTGGTTTCTCTGTGGCCTCTCCCCTCTGTCAAACCCAATTGAAATTTCCCAGCTCAGGAGTTACCGGGGAGGACGGGCAGACGACAGCGGAGCAGCAAACGGTTCCTGAGTTTATTTGAGTTAATTGTTCTGAAGGCTGGGATTGAGTGGGAGCCAGGAGCTCGTTAGTTCTAATCTGGCCTCCAACACTTGCCCGGCGTGGCCCTAGAGCTGTTGTTAGATTTCCTCTCTTAGATATTGCGAGAATAAGGCTGCAAAGAGTATTAAATGCAAGAGATGGAGAAATCCTGCAGCATCTCGTGCCAGCAGCACTAGCACAGGACGATGATATACAGTGAATGTTCCTCCTAGAGAGTGTCCCTTCCCTTCAGAGGGACTCGGTGACGGAACTCCTGCTGATTTATGGAGCAGGATGGCTCTGCAGACTGTCTGTGCTGAGAATTGGAGCCGTGTTAGCAGCGTCCGAGCAGCTGTGTTTAAAGCAGGGCTCTTGCTCTAATTGTGTTAACATGATTTCCCTGGGCAGGGAGGGAAGTGCAGAACCGTGTACTTTGCGAAGTAACAAAGGATAATTATAAAGTAATCGCGTTCCATCCATCCTGAAACCCTCCTGCTACCCGGGTTAGCCAGCAGGATAAAATACAAATAAAATACTTCCAGTGGAAAGGGGATGTTTCTGGCTCTCCTTCCATCTGAGCCTCATTTTTCTCTGGAGTTATCTGGGAAGGACAGGTATTTGTGTTGGAATTCAGCACTGGTGAACCCAGGCAAACCCGTGGCTGATTCCTGGTGCTGTTTTGGCTTTTCTCCAGCACTGAGACCATGTCAGGGTTGCTCGGTGCTGAAGCACCACGGTTTGATTATCTTCTCTCTCAGAGGTTTGTGCTGGCTGTTGCTGAGCCCAAACAACCAGAACGTTGTTGCTGCTGGCTGTGGCTCTGCCCACTCCCATCGGTGGCTGCACAGCAGAATAATTCAGAAGGTTGGTTTCAGCTCTGTCTGGCGTAGGATGAAGCCATAGACAGCTCTCTTCTCTTGGTTCTTTCATTTCTGGCTTTCAAAGGCTTAGATGAAATGTTGAGTTGAGCGTTAGGGTGGGATTTGGTGAGTGGAGCCTTGTTCCTGAGGCCTGAGCAGCTCCGTGGGTGCCACGATTGCACTGACGTGGAGTCTGCGAGCAAGGAGGTGCCTCCTGCCTCTAGCTTGGATGAGCCTTTCTGGCTCTTTTCTGTAGTTCATTACCCAGATCCCCTCAGTTGCCATTCCTTGCTTTGTTCTATCAGCAGTTCATTAGTCACTGCCGTGTGATGGCTGTGCTGGAGCGGTGCCAGGGCCGAGCCTTGATCCCTCTGAGGAGGGGAGGCCAGGCCCAAGGCAAGCCAGGCCCCTCCATCCTGCCAGCTGAATCCTAACATTGTTCTCACACCCACCCCACCAACCTCATTTTCATCAGAGATCCGGTGTTTGCAACCTGGTTTGTATGATTTATTGTGGGCTCTGCCACTCTTGGAAGGGTTTATCAGCCTCTGGCTAATAAATCTGCTACTGTGGTCCAAGGATTTCTTGTAGCACTTTTGTAAGGTGACGGCTGTGACACGTGGCTCTGGGAAGGCTCTGAGTGAGTTTCTTGTGTCTGTTATTAGCTATTACCTGTGATAAATTATTGGACTAATCTCAGCTGACTACTTAATACTTGAGAATTGCTCTGTTCATCTCTTCAGAAGTTCCAATCACGAGGAACTCTGGAAAAGGGAGAGGACAGCAGAGCTCCAATCTGTCCCTCTGAGCAAGGACTACAAAGACAGATGGGGAGCAGGTGAACCAGCAAGAAATCATTAAACTAAACTCATCCTCCCAGATCTCTGCTGCTAAGCCATCCAAGTGTGAGATGAAGCACGAGGTGTGCTGGCAGTGCTCAGCCTCCCTCTTTCTCCTGTTCCAGCATTTGGATGGAGACAAAGCCAGTTTCCAAACAGATGTTCCTCCTGCTCCCTAAATCCGTTCTCACAGTGCAGAACAGGAGCGATGCAGGATAACTCTTGGCCTGTGTTTACATTTTTTTTCTCCCCTTTTTTCCTTCCCTCAGTTCTCCCATCTGCTTCTGCTGTGTTTTGGGCCCCTGAGCCATCCGTGTGTCAGAAGCAATTCACACCTTGTGGGTGCAGGGGGGAGAGGCAGCTCAGCTGCTGGGCCTGGGCTGGGAGAGTGAGGCTGGAGTGGGGACAATGAGGGTGAACTGAGCCTCTGAGGGAACCTGGGACGGGCTGCTTCCTTCTGATGGGGAGGACTCCTGTCTCTGACAGCTGTGAGGCTGATGCTCGCTTTGTCTCTCTGAGAATGCTTTGGGAACGCTCCCTTGGCTGGACGGGAGCTCTTCTCTGTCCAGCCTGGGCTGCTGGAATTGGAGCCTGCCACAGAACCCCGGCTGCGGTGCGTGCTGATTTCCATCCCACACAGGGCCTGTCGGGGTGTTCTGCTCTGGGCAGGGGAGGCTTTACCGGCCTGCCTCGGCCTGGCTCCGTGGCACATTTACACACGGATACTCTGGAGCCTGTTCAGCCTTTCTCTTCCAAGCCCACTGAGGATTCCTGCCGTGCTCCCACATCCAAGGCTCGGGAGTACAAAGCCTCGTCTCTTCTCTGTTTTGTTTCTTTTCATTATTGATCTGTTTGACACTTGTCCCACTGGCTGTCAAACAGACAGGCCCAATACGTTCTAGAGACTTTGTTTTTCTTTTTTTAATTTTCCTTGAAAAAGAAAAGCAAAATGTTTCTGCACCTTTTCCTTTTCTTCCCTCTCCTTGCAGCATTTTGGGTGACTTATGGCTACAGCTCCCTTTGAGCATCCCCTTGGGCTGTGGCTCTCCAGAAATGAGAATCCTGTGCAGGTGGCATCTGTAGGGGAAGGGGAAAAGCCTTCCCTTGTCATAATGCAGGTCTGTAAAAACAATCCTGCTTCGTGTTTGTGTTTCCATCCACCTCCCCATTCAGCGTGGGGGATTCTGGGGAGGAGCTGATGGATTCTGGCCTGGCTGTTCAGCTGCTGCCCATCACTCACCTGCAATGCTGGGCGCTTTCAAGGAGAATTTGTAGGCTGTGTAATTAGGGATTTACAAAGCCCGTGTGCTGCACATGCTTGAAGGGAAGCAGCTGAAATGGAAGAGCCCTCCAGGCAGCCTGCAGGAATGAGACAGTGCCCAAAATCTTAAGAGCTCAGGGAATTCCCTGTGTGGTTTGTGCTGCAGGCACAAAACCCAGGAGGGGACTCAGGTGACATTTGAAGGAGCATCATTACTAAGGGAGTAATTTTTTCCCCACTTTCCTTCCTTAAAGCATGCTGGAATGCAATTGTAGTCACTGAGAAAAGCCAAACTGTCCAGCCTGGAGTGAAAAGGACTTGAAAAAATCTAAATAGCAGTGTCACACAGTGGGTGCTGGTGGTTTTCTGGTCCTCCTGCTGTCCTGTGTGCCTGCAGCCCTGGCAGCAGCTCAGGAGTTGTTGTGTTTGACAGACATCTCGTAATACACAACAGGAGTCAGCTTGGGAGGTAAACTGGGACACTGGGGGTGCAAAAACCCCAAACGCCTTTTGTAAGGACCTTAATTCTCTTCCCTGATTTCCTCGTGCTTAGAGACGTTGCTCAAAGAGCTCCTTCTGCCTTCTGTGCTGACAGCAAGGGAGATCAGAACTCTTCCCTTGGTTTTAGACTCATCTTTCTTGAAGTGTCCCCTCTTCAATTCTCAATCCTTCCTGCACCCCACTGTTCACTTGCTCTGAGTTTGCTGCCACAGCATCTTCCCTGTGCTCTCCCTCTCATGAATCCCAGTCAGACCTGTCCTTCCACATCGACCCCAGCCCTTTCTGCAGTGTTCCAGGTGACCTTTGGAGTGTCCATCCAGGCAAGAGCTCATCCCTTGGATCTAACAGGCTCAGCTCCCCTGCCCGGGGCTGCTGGGTGCCAGCCTTTTCCTGCCAGCTCCCTAGACCTGGTGACAGCCGTGCCTGAGTGGCCCCTGGAGGTGACAAGCTCGGGACAGAAGGAATATTTATGGTGTTTATTGCTGGTGTGGCTGTGCAGCGCCAGCCTGGCCGTGCTCTGGAATATCCTCAGCCTGATCAGCTCCAGGGGCTCGCAGGGAACACGAAGCTGAGGCGTCAGGACAGCCAGCAACACAAATTCCTTTTGTTCCTATCAGAATTTTCCCCGAGCTTTGATTCTGGGAAGCGAAGGAGAGGAGGCTGCAGCTCCCCTCATCTCTCCACTAAATCACCCTGTGCTTTGGTCTAGACTTGCAAATTTGTTCTCAAAACCATTGTCGGCCTCTTGCAGGCCAGCATCTCATTACAGAGCTAACTGCAAAATCAACTGCTCTTGCTGACATGTTTCCTGATTTAGATGCAGCTGGATCCAGCTGGGGTTTAGTGCCTCAGATAGCCCTAGAAGGGTTTTATTTTTTTTCCCCTCTTGACACGGTTAAATCTAGTTGCATTAGGAATTTAATTAGGTCTTAGTTTAATTGTGGTTTGAGCTGTTTTCTCCCATTCAGCTTTCCTAGCAGGGACTGAGTCAGGGAGACTCTTGAGTTCTATTTCTGTCCCTGCCACTAACACTGACAGCCTTGGACTGCTCTGTGCTGGGCTTTTTTCTGTCCCCTCAGTGCAAATCAGGCTTCTAGTCCTGCTTTTCCCCTGCTCGTGGTGGGCAGGGAGTGCTTGGCTCTGCAGGTCTGGGCTGCAGAACTCACCATTACCCAGCTGGGAACAGCAAGGAGAGCTTAAAACTTGCCTTTTTTATATTGTAACTTGCTGGAAGGTGATTTCTTCTGATTTCCTGAAGAATTCCCCCATTGTTCCAGTGATGGAGATCAGTTTTCTGAGCAATGTCTTTGGCTGTTGTGCAAGGGAGGGTGAGCTGTGATAGCAGCTGATGGCAGAGAAATCCACCTGTGCAGGTTTGAGAAGGAGCTGCCAGGAGTTTGCCAGAAAGAAATTGCAGCAAAGCCCCACTCAGCTGTTGCTGGAATTGCTCTGTTATGTTTACTCCCAGATAAAGCTGCCTGTAGCAAGCAATTCCTCTATCTGCCATCTCCCACTGAACCAGCAGCTGAGGTGTTTGCAGGCAGGAGCTGACAGGGATGGAAATTTTGGGTTAGAATCCTCCAGGAAGAGCCAGAGACCCAGGGGGGAGTTCTGTGCTCAGGCTGCTGCTTTAGGTGTGGAAAACGAGCCTGTATCTCGTGTTTAAGGAAAACCTGAGCAGAACAGTGGCAAGTGTCAAAGAGGTGGGGTTTTCCTGAGCTTTGGGGTTCATTCTGAAGGTGTGTTTGGAGAAATCTGCTTCTGAGGGAGTTGGTTGGTGACAGGAACCAGCCCTGTGCTATCTGTGAGGCCAGTGAGCCTGGGAAGGGTGAAATCCCAGTGCTCCAGGGACACCTTCCACTGTCCCAGGCTGCTCCAAGCCCCGTCCAGCCTGGCCCTGGGCACTGCCAGGGATCCAGGGGCAGCCCCAGCTGCTCTGGGCACCCTGATGGACCGAGTGAGCTCAGGCTCACAGTGCCCAGTGCACTCTGGATGTTTCCAGCATGCCCAGTGCTCTGCGAGGAAGGGGCTGTTTGTGTTTTAGATGGAGGAGCCGAGGCCCAGGGCAGAGGAAGCTGCCCAGAGGATGTGTCAGAGTCATCGGTGGAAAGCAGGGAGGAAATAGCTGGAGCTGGAGTTGGATTGTGCTCTCTTGGCTTTCCTTTGGGAGTGACAGGCTCAGGTTTTACCCCGTTGCCATCACTAAAAGGATGAGTTTGATTTAAAGTGGGAGAGGAGAGGGGATGTTGGGCTAACACGTCCCAAGGCGAGGCTCTCGTGGTTGGCAGCGTTTGAAGGCCGATTAAATGGAAAGCTCTGAATTCCCTGAGTGTTTCCTTCCAGGCAGGAGAGAACATGGCTGCTGGAGAACAGGCAGGTTAGCCAGCGTGTCTTTAAATTGCTGGAGTTCCTGTTGGGATCTATTGGATTTACCGTAATCTTTAATTATAAAGTGTAATTACTTTAGGATGGATTATCAATGTTGGTGTCCGTCTCCGGGAGTTGCTTGGTAACGTCCCCGGAGCTGCAGCTCCTCCTGCTCTGCTCTTCCAGGCTTTTAAACCCAGGCAGAGGCAGCCTCTGGATATCAGTGTCGGCCTAAATGGAACATCTCCATCCACTGGAGTGAGCACGCAGCCTTTTTGTTATCATTTTGCTGTTACATAAAGGCATTACCGGGGACAGCGGCCCAGAGAAGTAACCTGAGAACTTGCTCAGCTTTCTATTAAAGGTTTTCAGATGAATTCCAGCCTTTTTATAGCATTCTGCCCTGCTGTTTGCATGGATATTTATATCTCTATGTGATAATACTAAGGCAGCAACACAAAATAAACATGATGCTGTTTCATTACCTTTTCTGCAGATCCTGAATTATACAGGTTTATGCAAGTCCGATAAGGGAAAAATACATCCATTATTCCAAATAGAAATGAGTTTTCCCAATGTGTTCAGGCAGACTTGTTCTTCCTACAAAACTGACAGTTCTTCTTTTTCTCTGCCTCTTTTCATCTGGCAAATTATATTTTATATGGCAGGGGAAAATAAATGGCATTATTGCAGCTTAAAAACTCAGACTGGGACAGGGCTACCGTGGGGCAGCAAGGAGGTTAAAGGTGGGCAAGAGCAGGTCCTGCTTTGGAAACTGATAGGACAAATAATCTGCTTCCAGCTGCAGGAAAAGGAAGAGAGCTGGGGAAAAAACAAGTTAGGAATACAATGGGGAAAGAAACATTTAAAATTACACTCACCCTCCTTCTTTTTCTCTTTTTTTTTTTTTTAACCCAAACTAGAAATTTCTTTGATACTTTATAGTTAAATTTTTGAAGGGGAGTTGAAGGAAGGAGGCTAAAGAGCCACAGAAGTGGTTATCTTGTGAAGATAATGGCTTTGTGTAATGTTCCTTGGAAGTGCTTGAAAGGGGCTGATTGGTTGGTATATTTAGATTTCATCTTTTAAGCATTTACTAATTATCCCAGTCTAGATGGATAAAACTAATCAAATAGCTGTTTGGGAATGCTCTGCATTTGGAAATCTTCCCTGTTAACAAAAGGAGGGCAAGTGATGGTGGGGGTGAGCTTTTTCTTCTTTTTTTTCCCCTCTCATCTCTCTGCCTTTTGCAAGTCCACAAACCCCGAGATTTGGAGTGGTTTGGTTATTAAATGTGCTAAAGATCTGCACATCTCTTCAAAGTGGAAACACTTCCTTGGTCAAGTTTTTATCCCAAGACCTGTTTCCTCATTACCTGGATCGCAGCATCCTCTAAATGCTTTTTGTTCTGCTGCTGCCTCAGGGAAACACAGATGGCCTTGAAAGCCCGGTCATTTTTGGGTTTGGATGGAGCAAAGCACGAGAAAAGATAAGGATCTAACAGGTGAAAATGATAGTGCAGGTTTTCAGAGCTCTGGTTTGTTACTTCTAGTTGATTTTAATACAGAATTGTCTGGCTGGGCAGCTGAAACTCTCCAAAGTAACAAGTGACTTACAGGTGAAGGAAAAGAAAGAGCAGTCTGACAAATGAAGTTATAAAATTGGAAGTCTTTGCTATAAATCAGTTGAGACCTGGAGTGATTAGAATACCAGGGCCAAATAGATAATTATCTATTAGGTGGCAGATGGCTCACTGGTGAGAACAAAATCTGAAATTATGGATCTATTTCCATAATTTTTGTGGTTCCGGTGCCATTTTTCAAATGCAAAATGGCACAATGTTAACGCTGATGTATTGTGATGTGTCAGGACGGGAATGGCATAAAATATTCACTTCTAATCCTGGTGGCTCATCAGAAATGTGCCTGGAACACCTCAGCACACACATTGCCCTCCCTCCTGCACCTCCATCCCCTCCCTTCCAGCCTGGAGTTTGGGATCTCTGCTCGGAGGAAGCTGCTGTGAATGTGGAGTCCCCCCTTCCAGGACCTTGCTGAATCCCTTCAGTGGTTTGGAAGCTGAGGTGCTAAATTCGGACTGGAGAGGCAGCTGCAGGGAGCCAGAACGGGCAGAGTGGTGCAGATGCTTTTTTGGCTCTTCAGCTTTTCCAGTCGCTGCTTTTTGGAGCCGTCAGTGGAGAGAGGAAAGCTCTGGGATGCTGGGAGATGAAAAGCTGCCACGTTCTGCCTCCTGCCTCCCAAATATTCGGGGTTTAAAGGCAGCCAGCGCAGTGTGCTTCACCTGAAGGGAGCCTGGCAGCTCGATGAGGCAGCACTTCCAATGCCAGCCCTCCCCTGCGTCCCTGATCACCAGCTCAGGGCTGAGCAGAGGCAGAGTTTGAGGCAGAAGTCGTTTGGTGGGGGAGCTTCTTGCAGCAGCGTGACAAAGGCAGCTGAAACAGCTGAATAAGCAGATGAGGGATGCACGTGTTTGCTCCATCAGCACTCGGAGCCCTGGGTGAAGTGGGGCACTTTGGGGAGCCCCAGGCTGTCCCTCCGTGCGTGAGGAGACGGGAAAAGAGGAGATTTCCCCTGCAGGAGATGTGGCTGTTGGAGGCTGAGGGAAATCCCGGTGGTTTTCCATCCCCTCCTGGGATGGAGGTGTCTGCAGGCTCTGGGTCCCAGGGAGCTGTGCCAGCCTGGCTGGGTTCACTCCGGACCTTCTGCACTGGAGGGGTTAAAGGAGCTGAGGGAAGGAAATAACTCTGAATTTCATACTCAGCTTAAAATGAGGCTGATTCAGAATTACAGCGTTAGGAGTTTCAGGGAGCAAACCAGAATCATTTCCACATCCTGTGTGTGCCCAGGCTCCCTGTGTGCCAGCAGGGTGGGTCCTCCTTCCTCAGCTCTGGTGGAGAAGAGAAGCGAGCCCAGGAGGTGCCTGGCTGTTTGCTGCTGGTGCAGGAGCCCTGCTGCTCGCTGCGGGAGCGCTGTCTTCATGGAAAACACCATCCTTCCTGCTGGGAGCCGCAGCGTCGGGCTCTCACACAGAAAAGCTTTTGCTGTGCACTGTCCAGAGGCCAGAGCTCCTCAAAGATTCACCCCGAGGAGGATGAGAACTTCCCATTTAGAATCTGCTGCCACTGGAAAAAAACCCCAGAGATTAGGCAAAAATGAAGTGAACACCCCGAGTCATATGACTGGGGCATGTCTGAGTGCGTTTTGTGGGGGGTTTCTTCCCCCTCCCTGGGTCAGTATTTCGTTTGCTCAGAGCAGAGCTCTCCAGACTAATTCATCCCACACTGAGTTTTTAAACCCCAAATTGGCTTTTTTTGTTTGTCCAGCATTCCATCTCCTGGTGGTGTCGGAGCCTGAGTGTTATCAATCAGTTCAGCAAATGTTTATCCTCCTCCATACGAACAGCTCCAGGAAACTTTACTTTGGAAGCTTCGTGTTTAAAAAGGAGGGGGGAATCTGGGGATGTGGCTTTTTGCTAATTAAGGAGGATACTGCCAGGGGCTTGTGATGTTGGGTTTGTGAAACACACAGCTGGAGGGAAGAGTAAGAGCTGAGATGACAGGAGGAATTCCAGACCAAAGTAACCTGCAGATTCTGATCCTGAAATAGAGACACGAGACGGGAGCGCTCTGCGGAGGAAGGGTTTGGTTTAAACTGTCATTTTCCCTCAAAAGTCTGGTCTGAGGGAAGCGTTTCAGACTTCTCTTATCTTTGCTGGAGAACATGGCTGATTCTCTGAAGCCCCTTCTTCCCCTTTGTTATCTTTTTTCCCGGGGATTGAATCAAAGGATGTTCAGGTCAGTGCGATGCTGGGGCTGGAACTGCTCAGAGCCAGGCTGGGAGGGTTAGAAAAGGCAGCTTGATTTAAGGCACTCCTTGGGAGCTGACAAGTCCCAGTCTCTCCCAGATGAAGAAAGGACACTTGTAGGTTTAATTTTTCCTCCCAGCTGGAGCCAGAGAGGCAGGAGGACAGAAAAAGCTGCACTGGGATGTGTGTGTGTGTGTTGGAACTTGCACAAGCACTGCCCCTCTGCCCTCAGGGAAGGTCAGGGTGCTGGGCCCGGGCAGGACAGTTCAAACATCCCAAAAGGAATTGTTTGACTTGGAAGGGGTTGCTCCGAAATCACCCAGCCCATGTGCAGAGCTCTCTGTAGAAAGCACTGTGGAGTTCTGATAGAAGATAACAAAATGTCATGGATTTGGCCTTTGTGAATGTATTCTGTTAATTAATGGAATGAAAACCTCTGTGTAGTCCCCAGGACCAGTTCCTCTCTGTGCTTAGGGACAGATCAGCTTTGGCCTTACGCTCTTAGCCCATTTTAATACCTGTTCTGAAATACTGATGCTCTCTGAAAAGGGTTGGAAATTCAGAGCTGGAGACAGCTTTCTACAAGCCCCACTTGGTTTGCAGGGCCAAGGGGAAAAGCGGGGTTTTTGATGTGAGATGTGCCAGGTTCTTCAGCAGAAATGATGAGCTGGAGACTTCACCCAGCCTCTGGATGCAGCCCCACTCCTCGTGTTCAGCAGGAATTAAGATTTTATAATGAGTGGGCCATGGGTTTAGCAGTGAGTGGGAAACTCCCATCAATTCCCAGAGCTCAGGTTAGAGAATTCTCGGCTCTGTTAATGGTTTTCATTCCCTTTTCCCCTCCCAGATGATGAAGTTTGCCTGGGATAACTACAAGCAGTACGCCCTGGGGAAGAACGAGCTGCGCCCGCTGACGAAGAACGGCCACATCGGGAACATGTTCGGTGAGTGGGGCTCAGTTTACTGCAATTTCCCTTTTCCTGAGGTTTTGAAGGTCGCACATCCAGGGCAGCTCCTCCCTCTGCAGTGCAGGGAGGTGTCTGTCGCAGCTTTGATCTCGTGCCTCTTGCTGTTGGTGTGAGGCAAGGCTTTGGGTCCGTGTCCTGCAGGTGACCTGTGCAGGGCTGGGGATCTCATCCCGCTGCCAGTCCCAGCCTGGGTCACCTCTCTGAGCACAGCCAGCACCAGATGTGCTCGGGAGCAGTGCTGAAATGAAAGTGTCTTTATTAAAACATGAAGCCAGCCCAAAGCTGACAATGCTGCTATTTGTCTGAGCTTGTAGGCTTCAGGACCTGACCATATTGAGCATTTTCTCTCTCGTTTCTCCACTGTTGAGCAAGATGTGAATTCCATGAAACATTGAGTGAATCAATATTAAAAGCTCTTTATACTCTGTGCTAACTGGCTTGTATAATTCTACTCTTTAGCAGATTACCTTTTTTCATGTGAGCCACTTTCAGTGCTATTCCCCTGCTCATTCTGGTGGGATACCTGTTGTATTTTTGGGGTGTTTGTTGACTTTGGGGGATATAAATTGTCATTTTGCTGCTCTGCACTCAGAGCATTTCCCTGCTCTGCTCCCTGAGCCCCTGCCTGTGCCATGGGGAGCTCAGCACAATCTGCCTCAGCAGCCCTTCCCTTCCCATCCCATTCCTGAGGAATTCCTGCTGTGCAGAGGGCTCTGGGCTCCTTTCCAGGGGATCTGTTGTGCAGAGATTCTGTCGTGCAGGGGTTCCTCGCCCAGGGCAGGGCAGGGCAGAGTTCCTCAGAGGGCAGATTACCCGTGAGCTGATTTCCTCAGAGCAGAGGATGGGACTGAGGGCTTGGAGAACGCTCCCGTCCTGTTTTGCACTCTGTAGGTGTCCAGGTCCTTCTCCACAGCAGCTCCAGGACCTGGGGGGAGCTTTCAGCCTGTGAAGATCTGCTTTGTGTGACCCCAGCCCTAATCCTGCTCAGCTTTGGGGGCTGAGATCTGGGGAGGGGAGGTGTGAAGGTGGAAATGGCATCAGGTGTCTCTGACACCGTCAGCCTGGAGAAGAGAAGGTTTGGGGTGACCTAATTATGGCCTTCCAGGACCTGAGGGGAAGGACAAGAAAGATGGAGAGACCATTGACAAGGGTCTGGAGTGACAGGAATGGCTTCAAACTGACAGAGGGCAGGGTTGGATGGGATATTGGGGAAAAGTTCTTTGCTGTGGGAGTGGTGAGGCCACATCTGCCTCCCAGCTGGCTGTGCAGGGCTGGGCTGCAAGGAGCCTGTTAACCCTTGTGGAGGGTCAGGGTTTGGGATTGTCACGGGCTGGGTGTGACCAGCACTGCCCCTGCCCAGCCCCTCTCTGCCAGGAGCACTGATTTGGGCGGGTTTGGCCGTTTCTTTGCTCTTTCAACCCCCTCCAGCAGCAGCCAGGTTCTTTACTTGAGAATCTGCATGGAGTTCAGCAGCAAGCTGAAGCATTTTGCAGCTCTTCCACTCTGGCAAGCCTGTCAAAATTCCTCAAGGAGTGTGCCAGTAAACAGAGAAAAATATTGAAAGCTTTAAAATGCATTTATCATGCTAAAACAATTGACAGTACTTATGCTTGTTTGTAGTGTGCCTGTGAGCACTCTCAAGGAAAATGCTTTGGAGCACGAGGATTTGCAGACAATTGCAGAAAAGCAGCTACATGGCACATTTCAGCCTTTTAATAGGCTTTTCCTCCTTCTGGCTGTGCCTGCTAAAGGAGGGCAGCATCGGGCAATCCCTTGGTGCAGCCCTCCATCCCTCTTGCCCTCAGAGACCTGGAGAAACGAGGCCAGGGCACTGTGGCCCTGCCTTGTTGCCCGTTCCCCCTCCTGTCACATCAAGTGTCTTTTCACTCCAAACTCCAGATGGAAAGGAGGCAAACCGGGTGCTCTCCAGGCTGGAAATGTCAATATTAAGCTGAGATTTCTCTGCAGCTGCTTCCACGTGGGAGGGGAGGAACCTCTTTGGGGCTATTTTGGAGTGTTTTTGTGTGCATGGGAAGCAATCAAGTTCCTGGAGGGTGGTGCATTTTGCTGTTGTGGATGTGCTGCTGCTCACTTGCAGCCTTCAGTTTGGCAGCCTCAGCCTGGGGGGAGCTGCTCTGGATCAAATATTCCCTCTGATCCGAGTAGAAGTAAAAATGAGCTCTGAGTTCTGCTCGTGCAGAGTGTCCTGCTTCTCCTGACAGCCAGGACAGAGCATCCCTCCCCATTTTCCTGCCCAGGTAGGAAAACCTTTAGATCCCCAACTCAATCTCCTTCTTCTCTGCCCTGGAGGTGGACATCCAACTTTGCCACTTCCCAAGCGTTTTCCAGCTGCTCCACAGGCAGCATTCCCACTCTCCTGGACTTTGGTGGCTTGGTCTCCCGTTCCTGCTGGTGCTTGATGTTCTCCAGCTCCTGTTCCTAAGGCATTGCTCTCATCAAGCCTCTCCCACGTTTCTGGACAGAGTTTATTTGCACAGAACTCCTGCGATTGCTGTCAGTTACAATCACTGCAGCTCCAGAGCCCTTTCCTTGTGCCCACAAGCTGTGCTCCTTTCATCAGCATTAATTATTCATCAGCGATGCTTGTGATAAGATGTGCCACGCTCAGCAGCCCGGCCCATGCCCTCGAGTGGGTAAACACGATTTAGACTTTCAGATGTGCGATGATTTCCCTGGAAACGATGCCGTGGGAGCGGGCAGAGTGCTCCGTGGGGCTGGGGGCACGATCTCTGCTGGAACGAGCCCCACAGCACGAGGTTCCAGTGGCTCCAAAGGCTCCTGAAGGCTGCACGGCTGGGGGAACTCGGGCTTGCCTGCAGGATTTCTCTGTGTAACTCAGGGAAAAGCTGCAGAACGACAGGCACTCTTCAAACCAGGCCCCAAACGTGCTGGTTTAGGAACATTTAAGGAGAATGGCACAGCAGAGCTCGTGGCTGAGGGTGAGACTGGAGGTCTGCAGGTCCAAATTCCGCTCCCAGCGCTGGTGGAGTTATTTTAACCCTTCTCAACCACCTCAGCACTGGTGCCTTTGGTGCTGTAAGCATGAAATGCACTGATGTTTGCGGGTGTTGGCTGCCTGGGAGCGGAGCTGCTGGAGAGGGCAGCAGCTCTGTGTGTCACAGCCCCTGAAATGCACCTGTCACCATGAGCTCCAGAGCACTGCATTGTTATTCTGCCCACTCCCCAGCTCTGTCAGAGCCACTTATTTTTCTGACAAAATGTTTTTAAAATCCTGTTAGCTTTACAGAGCTTCTGTAGCTACGGGAGAGTGAGCTGGCATCTCGTTCTGCTCGTGCATCAGCTGAATTGTCAGTTACATTTTGATTGCACAGTCTTTTAACAATGATAAGGTGAGAAGCCTGATTTTCAGATATCTCTTGAAGTGTGCAGTGCTGGCAGCAGAAGAATCCTTCTTTGACTTATAACCTGAGCCAATTTGCTCTGAAATCAGTGACAGCAAGTAAATATGGAACCTTGCTGTGCTGTTAGGCGTTCTTCTCCACCTAAATGCATGTTGGTATACTAATTTTAGTTTAAAAATAGCAATCCTTAACCAGGTTTCTCCCCTTTTTTCCTCTTTCCCCACTCAAAATCATGCCTGAAATCACAAATTGCCTCGTTGCAGGCATTGCTCCTCTCAGCATATGCTGAATTTCTGGAGCGTGGTGAGGCTGTGTAGCTTTAGCTGAAGTGAATCCAAGTGACAAGTGTCACAGCCAGGACACTGCCAGGTCCCCAGGACTGGGTGGCAGAGCTCTGCCAGCAGCTGGGTTGGAAGGGCAGGAGGTGTTTACACCTCATCCTGCAGCAGGGCCCTCGTGTTGCTCCACATTTGACTGCCTGGTGGCGGGGCACAGGGTGGAGAAATTCCTGGAAAAATCCGTGGCTGTGTTTGTGTGCTGGGCCCAGACTTTGGCCCCAGCTGTTTGTTTTGGAGACAGGAGGTCACTGGCCTCAGCTGCCTGGAAATGGGGCTGGTTTGGCTCTCCAGGGTAAAAAAGGGGATGAAATGGCTGGGGAAGAAAAGCAGTGGCCACAGGAATACATCCAGAGAGGCCTCTGGAAAGGACCAAACTGATTGTCCTGAGGTCCAGACCCTCAGGTTTGTTCTGCCTGGCAAATCCCACCAGACTTTGTCACTGCCCTGTGGCACTGTGACCTGCCAGGCTTAGCTCTGGATGGAGATTCCAGGAGTCCCAGTGGAAATTCCAGCAATCCCCACTGCATTTAACACCCCCACGCTCCTGTGACAGCAGCTTTTAACAGCGGCTGCTCTGGGGCTCCCAGCTCAGGTGCTGGACCCCAAAACCCCAAAATCTCCACATCCCAGGGTCAGTCCCTCCAACCACCCAGTCTGGCCAGCTGAGCCAAACAGCTGCTTCCTCCATCCAGGATTTAGCCAGGATTTAGCAGGCAGCAAACACACCCACCTCAATTAGAAGCGACAGGAGCTGGTCTACGAATATATAACAGAGGAGAGGTAATTGAATGAAAATATTAATTCAGCAATATCCCAGCTACCAGAAGAGAAATGGGAACCTCCAATTGTGCAATCGCTTGCTGCACCTTTTCTCTTCTGTCTCTGGGTCTCTTTCCCTGTGATCACAAAATTGCAGAACCCTGGAGAGTCCTTTTATGTGATTAAAATAATAATAATAATGATGGCTCTCTTAATTTCTATGCTGAATTATGCCTGCTGCCTATTGCACATGACATTGGATGCTTGGCTCCATGGGCTCTTTAAAGAGAAAAATACCTTGTAATGAAGATGTTGCTGGAACTCTGTTGCTCCCTGGCATCATCATCTTTTTTTTTCTTTTTTCGTGTATAATGTTCCCCAGATGAATAATTTTCAGGAGGGCATTTTGAGTTGACTTTGGCTTTTGCTGTCAGTGAAATCTGCAGCAACAAACTTATTTCCTGGCAGCAGGAAGCACGGAATCAGGATGTCCTCCAAATCCCAACCTGGCTGCGTGTTGGAGCTGACATTAATCCCTTTTGTGGGTTTTTTCCCCCTGGTTTGAGATCACTCCCAAGCTAATTAATCCTTCAGGAGATCTGTCCCCACTCCACTCTCACCTTGGGTCCTGCTGGCAGGGGTGGCTCAAACATCAGGGCTCCTCTGAACCCTCAACCCCACCCAGGGCTTTAAGCTGATTACAGTGGCTCAGCTGACTTCTCAGCTCGAAATATTGGTTTAAAAAGTTTAAACAGAAAAAACCCCAATGTCTCAGAGTGGCCTCCAGCCTTCCTCAAACCCCTTTGCACCAAACCCTGGTTCTGGGGCTGAGCAGGGCAGCGAGAGTTGAAAAAATGTCATTTGAACCCAGCGGGTTCATCTTGGCACAGAAATGAGGCCAGGAAGGAGAATTGGGTGGAGAAGCTGGGATCTGGGGGATCTGGGGACTCTGGGCAGCACAGCTCGGCCTGGGCCTGTCCTGAGCAGCAAGCTGGGCGAGCTCTACCTTATCTCAGGTCAACCCCGCTCGTCACCCCGACTTCCTGAGCTTTCCACTGAGCCCAGGCTGAGTCTGGAGCTTAATGAGGCCCACGAGTAGGAGAGGGTGCCTTGGGATTTGTCAGGAGCGCTTCGCACAGCAAAACGGGGGAGAAGGAAACAAAACAAGAAATAGAAAAACAGCATTAGGGTAGCAAGTGGAAGCAGGAAAAGGGAGAAAATTGCGCTGGGCTGTGAGTGGAGAGGGTTCTGTGGGGCCTCTGTGGGCTGCTGAGGAGAGGAGCAGGCAGAGATGTGGAGGAAGCCGCACGTGAGCAGCCCCGTGGCCGAGCACACGGGGAACAATCAGGCTGGAGCTGGTTTTTTATCCTTGTTTTCAGGTTCTGGGTGTATTTTAAAATACAGCGAGCTCGTCTTTAAGATTTTTCCTTCTTTCCTTTTAATATTTTCTTTAAGCACCCCATTATGGATGTTGCCTGTGCCTCATTCCGGACACTAATTACGCGGAAATAATTGTCTAATCTTCAGAGATATTGAGCGTGTGATTAAAAGGCAGCCAGCTGAGAGTGGGTGGGGTTGGACTGCTCACAGATCCAGCTCTGGATCAGGAGGCTTTGGTGGCAGCTCCACAGCAGAAGCTGAGTTGGAGGCTTGGCGCTTCCAGCTGGTTTGAGCAAACATCCAGCACCCGCTCAGGGCCCTGGGCACGGCCGGGTCAGCCTGGGAATCACAGGGAATGTGGGCTGGATGGGTCTGGAGCAGCCTGGGAATCACAGGGAATGTGGGCTGGACGGGCCTGGAGCAGCCCGGGGATCACAGGGAATTTGGGGTGGATGGGTCTGGAGCAGCCTGGCAGAGCAGGAGGTGCCCCTGGCAGGGCTGGAGCAGCCTGGCAGAGCAGGAGGTGCCCCTGCCCTGGGCACAGCCAGGTCAGCCCAGGGATCACAGGGAATTTGGGGTGGATGGGCCTGGAGCAGCCTGGCAGAGCAGGAGGTGTCCCTGCCCTGGTAGGGATGGAGCAGCCTGGCAGAGCAGGAAGTGCCCCTGCCCTGGCAGGGCTGGAGCAGCCCGGGGATCACAGGGAATGTGGGTTGGATGGGTCTGGAGCAGCCTGGCAGAGCAGGAGGTGCCCCTGCCCTGGCAGGGCTGGGGCAGGAGGGGATCACAGGGAATGTGGGTTGGATGGGTCTGGAGCAGCCTGGCAGAGCAGGAGGTGTCCCTGCCCTGGTAGGGATGGAGCAGCCTGGCAGAGCAGGAAGTGCCCCTGCCCTGGCAGGGCTGGAGCAGCCTGGCAGAGCAGGAAGTGCCCCTGCCCTGGCAGGGCTGGAGCAGCCTGGCAGAGCAGGAAGTGCCCCTGCCCTGGCAGGGCTGGAGCAGCCTGGCAGAGCAGGAAGTGCCCCTGCCCTGGCAGGGCTGGAGCAGCCTGGCAGAGCAGGAAGTGCCCCTGCCCTGGCAGGGCTGGAGCAGCCTGGCAGAGCAGGAAGTGCCCCTGCCCTGGCAGGGCTGGGTCAGGAGGGGCTCTGAGCTCCCTTCCCACCCGAACCAGTCTGGGGTTCCCTAGGGAGGTAAATCCTGGGGCTCCTGGCTGCCCTGCTGGGGCTCAAGGTGTCTTTTGGCAATGCTCAGGGCCAGGTGACTTCTGGCCACTGTTTGCAGTCGGATTCTTTGTGAGATCTTTGCCAGAATCACAGGATTAAGGTTGGANAGGTCAGCCCAGGGATCACAGGGAATTTGGGGTGGATGGGTCTGGAGCAGCCTGGCAGAGCAGGAGGTGCCCCTGCCCTGGGCACGGCCAGGTCAGCCCGGGGATCACAGGGAATGNAGAAGATCTTTAAATCCAGCCATCAACCCAGCACCACCCCTGTGTTCACCACGGCCCCAGGTGCCACATCCACACGTTTCTGAGCACTTCCAGGGCTGGTGACTCCATCACTTCCCTGAGCAGCCTGTTCCAACCCTTGATAACCCATTCAGTGGAGAAATTTTCCCAATATCCAGCCTAAACCTCCCCTGGCACAGCTTGAGGCCGTTCCTTGTCCTGTCCCTTATTCCCTGGGAGCAGAGCCTGACCCTCCCCAGCTCCAGCTTTATTCCAGGAGGAGTTTGCAGGCACAAACCCCCTGCACTACCAGGAACTACATCAAAAAACCAGAGCAGGTTAAGAATATTTTAAAAATACACTTTTAGCTATGCCTTTTAATGTTGGAAATATCTTGAGGCTGCTGGGTTTCTTACCATTCTCCTTCTGTATTTTAGCTTTCCCTTGTTTATTCAGAGGAGATGGAAACTGTACAGCAAAAAAAAAACCCCTTACTTTGGTTTTAATTCACTTGGTTTCCACTCCTGAAACTTCTGAGGAGATTAAGCAGGTTCCAAACTGGCTTTTCTGTGTTGGATTTCACATTTAGAACTTAACTGCTTTATCGTATCATTTTGTGCTGCTGCTGCTGCTGAGGTTTCTTTCCACCCTCATTATGTATCTCATTGGATATTCATCTGGATTAGTGTTAGATTTTGACGTTTTTCTATTCACCTCCAGGAGATCGTATATCAAATGGGTCCTGCTACAGAATTTCTTCCTCTGTAATTTCTCCAGGTGCTTGTTCCTGATTTTTTTTTAATCTCCGCTGCCTTTTCGGGGGAGAGAAGTCCCTTATCTGACTTAATCAGTGGGTTTAACTTCCTCCCACAGGACATCAACTTTCAGATTTGTCACTGCTGCTCTGTGTGCTCAGAATGTTGTGGCAGGCATTTGTCACTCGAAGACCTTTATGCTTTCAGAAAATGCTTCCTTTTAGCCTCCCAGGATTGTCCCTGTCTCTAGAGAGGATTTTTTGGAAGTTCAAGGAAATCCCTCAGCGTTTGCTTGAGGCAGCAGTGTGAAACACGGGGAGGATATTTTTTGGACTGACTAAAGTTGTTCATCCTTCTTCTGATGTTTTATTCTCAACACCACTACTGCACCCTAACACACTTTATATGCAGCTCCCAAAAGGGGGAAGGAAAAAAAAAAAGAGAAAAAGTTCAGTGCAGGGAAATGAAAGCGTTGCAAGAGAAAGTTCTAAAGGCAGAGGTTGTTTCCTACTAATTTCAATGTACCCAGAATTTACCTCTCAGGTACAAGCATAGGATGAAGAGCACCTGAGTTGTTCCTGCTGCTCTCCTCAGTGCTTTTCTCTGAACACAGGATTGCCCTGGGGCCGTTTCCTCACAGAGCTGGGGGGTGGGAAAACACAAACTGTGTGGGTTCTGAGGTGGGGATCACAGCGTTCAGGGATGGGCTTACAGCAGCCTTGATGGCTCTGGTTCATCTCCATTTCCAGGCTCCAGTCTGTGCTGTGTTCTGCCAGGAACAGAGGGAATTCGAGAACAGAGAAACTGAGGATCAGGGTTTGCCCGTGCAGGAGGGCAGAGCTTTCATGGACTTCTCCTTCAGGCAGCTGGAACTGGAAGTTGCCTTCAGGCATTAAAATTAACACCTTTTGCCTGGGCTAGAACATTCCTTCTCTCTTGGCAGGCTCCATCCTGGTTGCTGTGGGAACCAGCATTTTTAATTTCCTGACTTGTGTGTACATCCCAAATTGTAGCTGTGATGTTCTCTGTCACTAAGGTAGCTCTGGGAAAGGTTTGCAGGGGATGGAGCCATCAGGAGGCGTTTTATGGAGCACTTCCTCCCCTCGGGATCGCTGCTGCCTCTCTTCAGGAGGCTTTTCGGAGACCTGCGGTTCCCACTCGCCTCGGTGAGCAGCAAAACACAGAAGGAGCAGGAGGGGTCGTTCAGTGCTTCCCTTCCCGAGGCTGGAGAGTCCTGGCAGGCCCTTCTGCTGCAGCTTTCCAGCTGTAAAGCTTGTCCTGGTGCCTGACCCCTCTCTCCTGCAGAGGGTCAGGCTGTGGCTCCTTGGCCTTTCCCCGGGGACGTGCAGAGTGCTTTTACCCTCTCGTTCTTTGCAGCAGCTCCAAAACGTTGTCAGGTTTCCTCCAGCCTTCTCCCCCTCAAGGCTGAGCAGCCCCAGACCTTCCCAGCTTTAATTGCAGGTCACATTCCTCCTGCTGAGCCCTCGCTTCCCTCTGGGATCTCCAAATGCTGCTGGAAGGAGACTCTGGCCTGGAGAGCAGGGCCCTTTCTTGTGAGTGGGACATTATTGCTCATCCCAGGGTGGGCTTTGCTCCTTTTTCCAGCATTCCAGCATCCTTGGTTTGAGCTGGGAATCCTTGATTTGAGCTGGAAATCCTTGGTTTGAGCTTGAAATCCTTGATTTGAGCTGGAAATGGTTGTTTTGAGCTGGATATGGTTGGTTTTGAGCTGGAAATGGTTGTTTTTGAGCTGGAAATGGTTGGTTTGAGCTGGAAATGGTTGATTTTGGGCTGGAAATCCTTGGTTTGAGCTGGAAATCCTTGGTTTAAGCTGGAAATGGTTGTTTTGAGCTGGAAATGGTTGTTTTTGAGCTCGAAATGGTTGTTTTTGAGCTGGAAATGGTTGGTTTGAGCTGGAAATGGTTGGTTTTGAGCTGGAAGTGGTTGGTTTGAGCTGGAAATCCTTGGTTTGAGCTGTAAATCCTTGGTCTGAGCTGGAAATCCTTGGTCTGAGCTGCATTTCCGAGGGCTGCAGCCTGGGTATGGCTTTCACAGAGTGCTGCCTCACCATTTATTCCTTCTGCTTCATGGTTCGTTGTGCTTCCCCCGGGGCAGAACGCGCCGCGCGGCCTTATTGAATTGCATCCCGCTTGTTTCTGACTATTTTCCCAATTTGCTGAGATTATTTTGATATCTAGTCCTGTCAGGCAGCATACTGGAGAGCATTTGGAGGCTTTCAGCTGGGGTCTTGTTGGTGTGACTTTAACAATATGGGAGAGAAAGGGAAGAACACGGACAGATGGTCCCAAGTGATGGAGTTGTGTGCCTTAATGTGTTTGTGCTCATGGTAATGGACCATTTGCATTCTCCTGACCCACTGCATTCGCACAGAAAATGTGTTTAGATTCTTCCATCGATGATTACGAGGGTTCCAAGCTCAGCTCATGAGTGCTCAGCAGGTGGCCAGCCCAGCAGCTCCCTTCCATACTGAGCAGCACAATTAATCCTATTAATTCATTTTGAGGCAGAGGGTGGTTTCGTTTCTTTAGCTCTGAATTCTCTCACACCCGGGCCGGTGTTAAGGACCAGATCGTTTCTGGGAGGTGCTGTTTGCTGGGCTGGGCTGTGGGTAAAACCACGTCAGGGATGAGAGGTTTTCTATCCCCAGCTCCAGCGTGGTGCCTGTTGTGCAAAGCCCATCCGGAGAAGATCAGATCTGAGGGAAAATCACTGTCAGGAGTTCCAGGCTGTGCTGTCATAACACATCTGCCACTTTTTGGGAAGTGTGTTTGGGAGGCAGAAGGGCACCTTCTTCTGATTGTTCTAATGAAGCATCTCCCCTTTGAATTCCGAGGTGAATTAGCAGCCTCTGCTCATTAACAGCTACCTGTGGCTCTGGCAGAGCAGGATAATAGTGGCAGGTAGGACGTGTGTGTTTGTTTTAATGGGCCTGTTGGGACCCCTCCCGTTAAATGCTGCAGGTCCTCGAGGAGGTCTGTGGAAGAGCAATAAATTGAATATAATCAGATTACCTTTAACCGTTCCAAAATTAATTTCAAACATCCAGAACGGGGAGGCACCAGCAGTGTTTAGCCCCAGCTGTTGTCTCCTGCTTAACCTCCTTGAACTGCTCCTCCCAGCAGTGCTGCTGGCTCGTCAAATGACCCATCTTTGTCAGCAGTAATTACCTCTGCCTCGCCACCATCTGAGCCCTGCTGCCCAAAACCAGGAGGAAAGCTCTGTCTTTCCCAGAGGAGCATTTGAACGATCATCGCTTCCAATTTCCTGCCGAGCTCTCCACGGCCCCCAGAGCTCCCCGTGTGTCACGGGAGACAGATGGGAGGCACGTGGAGAGTGGATTTGCAGGATCTCTGCTGTGTCAGGCATTGTGTTCCCAGGCTCAGGCAAACCTCCCCCTCCTCCGTGACACTTTGAAACAGGAACAGTTTGATTTGAGCTCCGGGAGGTGTTGGAGTCGTGCAGGGATGAACCAGAGCTGGTTGTTGGAGGATCACTAAATGTCGAAAGATGGTTGGAGAAACTGGGGAAAAGAGGATTAAACTGGGGAGCTGCTGCCAAGTATTAAATACTTAAGAATCAGTTGGCAATAGGTGCTTATCATGTCTGCTCTCCCATCTCTCTGAAGGAAGTAACTTATCTGAAGGGCTGGTGCTGTGACAAGTGATTCATTTTTGTGCTGAACACCTTTCTTTTCTTTTTTTTTCCCAGTGCATAATAAGAATATTGCTAACCTGTTCCCCCAGCCTGCTCTCCTCCAGACCCTGCCTCCTTTGCCACGTCCCTAAACAAGCCCAAGCTCTCGTTTTGTGTCTCTCACCCATCACTGGTTCAGGGCAGAGCTGCCACCGCTGCTTCAGCTTGAACGATAGCCTTAATTCTTCAGGGGAAATTGATATTTGAAAAACATGAGTGGTTTCTAATCCAAAAAAGCCATTTCTTCCCCAGCTGGAACACACTCGCTATTAAATTTGATCATAGCAGCCTAAAAGGCAGCACTTGAAGCTGCCTGTCTGGTGCCAGCTTTACCTGTGCAGCCCATATGCTGGCACTGCTCTGCGGTGCAGGTGGAACTGGGATTCGTTAGCACTTCCCGGGAACCTGGAAGATCTCTCCCGTTGACAACAAAAAGCAGCCTGAGCTGTCGTGTGAGCCAGATGCTGGGGTGATTTCCCTCGTGCCAGCCTTCGGAGTTGCTGTGCTGTAGGTGGGAGGCTCAGCCTGGGCTGGCAGATGGAGCTCCGGGGCTGTGCTGCCTCCCGTGCGCCCCAGGCTCTGCTTCTTCCCAGCCACGTGCTCCAGGATTAATTGTTCTGCTGCTCCTAAGCATCTTTTCAGGGAGTGATCAGCCCTTTGGCCTTTCCTGAGCTGGGGGAAGCGTGACTTTAGCACCCTGCAGGGCACAGGGCGAGGGTTTGAGGAGGTTTGGGTGTGAAGCTCAGCGTAACCTCGGCGTGGTCTGAGTGATGTCCTGTGTCTCATAAACGCGTGGAATTCCACGGGATCCAGTATTTCCTCCAGAACTGCCTGAAATCCCACACCTCCAGGGCCAGGAAATTGATAGCTGAAGAGGCTGGTGGCCTGCAAAGCCAGGCCAGCATCCTCTGGATGCTGGATCTGCCGGGGATTGTGGGGTGGAAGAGGCCAGACCAGCTGAAGCTGAAATCAGGGGGACGTTGTGTTTTGGGGTGGTGGGGGC
>VZTG01006316.1:38047-60352 GCA_013397845.1 Melanocharis versteri
CTGGAGCCCTGGATCCCTGGGGATGGTTCCAAGCTGGAGCCCTGGATCCCTGGGGATGGTTCCAGACTGGAGCCCTGGATCTCTGGGGATGGTTCCAAGCTGGAGCCCTCCACGGGAGGGTTTGTGCTGCTCAGTTGCCCAGGCTGGGATGGCCTTTGCAGAGTGTTGATGTGCTCCCAGCCTTGGCTGCCCCATGGCAGGAGGAGTTTGAGGGAACCTGAACAGAAATCAGCCCCTGGCTCTGAGCTGTTCCGAAGCAGGGTTGTTACATCTCTGATTCCGTGGAATCTCTGCTGCTGTGGGGTTGTGTGCCCACACACCCTGCAGAGCCTCCCTGCGAGCTCTGTGTGCGTCAGACAGCCCTGGCAGGACATTTTTTACACTGATGACACGGCTGGTGCAAGTTCCTGGCTGGAATTTCCTTCAGCTGCGTGTGTCCCGTGGCCATCTGCTGGGGAATGGGCAGTGTGCTCGCAGGGATGTGCTGCTGGACGAGGGAAGGCCCCAGAATCACCCACTCTCTGCTCAAGGTTCACTGGATTCTGGTCTCAGCCTCCAGGAGAGGCTGGGGTTTGAGTCTGTGCTGGTCCTGGCACGGTGCAGAAATATTTGTGCCCCAGAAAACCAACTCTGCACCAGGACAGAGGGATCCACGTCCTGCCTTGGGTGCACAATAAAATTCAGTTCTCTCCCAGGCTGTGCTTGGCAGTAGGCTGGGAGGAGGCTGAACATGGGTTTGCAGCTAAACAATGGCTGAGGCTGGAATTGCTGAGCCACTTTGGCCAAGGCAGGACTGGAAACAAGGCCAAGGCTTGCAGCTGTGACTGGGGGCTTCAGGTGTGCACTCTGAGGGAATTCTTCCAGAGTTCAGAATTCTTTCCAGGCCTTTGCAAATCGGGCCTCTCCAGTTTTGGGTGGCAGATCTGAGCAGCCCAGGATCCCACCCGGACACCCCCAGCCCTGGGAGTGGGAGCTGCTGCCTGTCCCAGCCCCCCAGGCTGGCTCAGAGCTGTGCCTTCATCCCTCTGCTGTGTTTTTGTCATGCAGGAGGCCTTCGAGGAGCAACTGTGATAGACGCCTTAGATACGCTCTACATCATGGAACTCGAGGAGGAATTCCAAGAAGCCAAGCAGTGGGTGGAGAAGAGCTTTGACTTGAATGTGGTGAGTCAGCTGCTGGAGCGCCTGCCTGTGTCACCTCAGTGCCAGCCCTGGTCACAGTCTTCCCCAGGAGTCCTCTGGGGAGGGAAACCATGAGCTCTGTGGGGGAAGAAACCCCTCAGGTGAATATTTTCTTTCTGAGGCCAAAGGGAACAGTGCAGTGATTCACCCCAATCAGCCTCACCGTGTCTGGCTGAAAACAAGGTCCAGTGTTTAATGGTTGTTGTGTTTTGGTCTGGGTTATGGAAACAGACACTCATTATTAGACACTTCAAGGAGATTTTGCTCATCAAAGAACAAGTTCTGTTTCATCTCAGGTAAATGTCTGCCTGTGATAAGACGAGTTTTCCTTTTTTAATGAGATTAAGGTTGTAAACCCAGCTCCCCTTGCCTGGGCCCTTTGTTGGTGTCACTGCTGGGACTTGTGTGACCCTCGGCAGCAGAGGGGGAGCACAGAGGGAGCCAGGGTTTGGAAGGAAGGGCATCACCTCTAAAAATGGCCAGAGGTGCTTCTCCCTGGGGCTCGTGGAGCTTTCCTGCACAGCTGGGGCTGTGTTGGCACTCTGGGTGCAGCACAGCAGTGCTGGCAGCTGAAGGGTGCTGTCCCTCCTGTCCCTGGCCATGTCTGGAGCCAGCTCCTGCATTCCTCATCCCCAGCTGATGGGATCTCATCAGTGGCACAGGCAGAGAACGTTAAAACCAAAGTGCAGCTTAAACTTTTATTTGTTTAATGCCAGTCTAGTTGTTGTGAGGAATGGTTCTCCCACGGGAACAATGCCTGCAGCTGCCTTTACAGAGAAGCAGCGTTTGGGAGGGCACCACGGGCAGTCATGGATTCATAAAAGGCAGCCCACATCTGATAAATCTGGTGAATGGTCTCAGTCTGTTACTGAGTCGATAAACAAGGGACAAAATCAACTGGGAGATAATTTATCTGGATTTCATAAAAGCTTTTAATCTTGGCCCTGCAGAATAGATTGATCTGTAAAGACAAGAGTGGATTGATCTGTGGAGTCAGGGAGCACAGCACAGGGAGGCAAGGGGGAAATTAATTCAATATTGCCTCTGGACAAGGAGCTCTCACAGTCCAGAAAGGCAAGGCAGGGACTCCAGGATCCACAAGCTCTGCTTGAAACTGGGGGCTGTGATCTGTCTGAAGTTGTGTCAGGGGAAGTTTAGGCTGGATACTGGGCAAAGGTTCTTCCCCCAGAGGGTGCTGGGCACTGCCCAGGCTCCCCAGGGAATGGGCACGGCCCCGGGGCTCCAGGAGCGTTTGGACAGCGCTGCCAGGGGTGCCCAGGGTGGGATTGTCGGGTGTCTGTGCAGGGCCAGCAGCTGGATCCATGAGCCCCGTGGGTCCCTTCCAGCCCAGCAGGTTCTGTGATTGTGTGATGAGCCCTGCCTGCCTCAGGCGCTGCCACGGGTGATAAATGGGGCAGTTGGGGTTTGTCCTGCCCCCAGGCTGCCCCATCGCTGCTGTGGGGTGGGCACAGAGCCGTGGGTGAGGCTGGGAGCCGGGGGCTCTGCTCCTCTGGCTGCCCTCAGCGCTGTCCTCGTGTCTCTGCAGAACGGAGAAGCGTCCCTGTTCGAGGTGAACATCCGCTACATCGGAGGGCTCCTGGCCACCTACTACCTGACGGGAGAGGAGGTTTGTCCCCGCAGCTGCGAGTGTCCCTGGCAGCCCCCGGGAAGGAGCTGAGAGGGCTCTGCAGCAGCTCTGCTCTGAGCATCAGATAACCCCCCGTAACAACAGGCTGAGCCCATCGTTTTTGTGAATATGGAAATGCCACTAATGTTCCTTTAATTAAGCCTCGCATAATTACCTTGCACACACCGTGCACGGCTCATTTGCCAGAGATCTTTCCTCCTGTGGGCAATTCTAGCAAGACACGTTTGCAGTTGGACACATTGCTCCCCAGGGAAATGCCATTTGCAGAGGATCTTTGTCTTTGTACTTGTTCCTCTCTCTTCCAAGTCGGGTGAGATTTCATCAGACACCATCCCAGATCCTGCCTCGGGCTAAGGAGGGCAGCTGAGGAGGGGCAGGTGCTCCACACTCCGCTGAGCATCCCTCTGGAGCAGGGATTCCTGAGCTGAAGTGCCCTGGGATGCAGAGGAGGGCAGGGCACTGGGTCTGGAACACCTGCTGCTGGAAGGGGGCCCTGCCCACGGCGGGGGGTGGAATGAGCTGATCTTCCAGGTCCCTTTCACCCCCAGCCCATTCAGGGGCTCCGTGGTTGTGTCCTGGCAGCCCCTGTGACAGTGCTGCAGCCCCACAGAGTGCCCGTGCCCCTGGGTGTCCCAGCCCCCGGGGTGGATGCTGCATCCCCCGAGCCCTGGATGAAGCAGGAGGATCCCATTTCCACCTCCCTCCCTCTCCCCAGCCTGCCAGAGGCCGGGGCATGATGCCATAATCTGTTTGCTAATGTGCCCGGGCTGGAATTTTACAGCTGGCTGTAGGGAGATGAGGAGATTATTCCTTTGCCCGGGGAGTCTTTGGTGAGCTGAAGCTCTGGTTCAGGGGGAGTTTTGTGAGGACTGGCCCCAAAGGAGAGCTCAGCCCTGGAGCTTCCCCACCCCAGAGGGTGGGATGGCTCCTGCATAGTGACACCATTGATCCAGGAGCAGCTCTGTTACTTCAGCTGCATTTTAAATGAGTTCCAGGAATGACTTCCCTCTGTGATTTCCCTCCAGGGAAAACTCTCAAAGACTCAGTGCCGCGACTCAGAGTCTGTCTCAGTGACAACTTCAACAGGTTTCACATCAACAGAGCAAAAAGGAACCACATTAAACCATAAAACTCCAGCAGTGACCTCTTGAAGTCCCATCAGCAGCTGGGGCAGTGCCTGTCACTTACCCAGTCAGTGTCACCGGGCTGAAAGGCAAAAACCAGTCCCTGTCTCTTGCTTTCCCTTCTGAACCAACCCCCTGTTTCCTTGTGAGAGTATCAAAGGTCTGCGAGCCCACAGGAGAGCTCAGGTTTCCTCAGTGCTGTATTTTTAGAGCAATAAATTCCTGCTTTCTGAGAGCCACCACGACAGGGCTAGAGGTAAAAGGCTTGTGCTTTATCTTCTAAGTCACTTAGAGGCTTCTCTTGATCGGGACTAATCTCTGCAGCGAAGATTAGTGCTTGTATCAGTTTGTCCCAAAATAATTGTGTGTGCTTGCTTTGTGCTGCAAGCCACCGTGAGCTGCAATTTGACTGGAAAGCCCAAAACTGAGGCATTACAAATGGAAAAGGAGCAGCTTAGCCATGAAACCACGAATCCTCCTTGGCAAAGAGTTGCAAGGAGAAGATGGTTCGTTGGAAATTGTGGTTTTTACAACAGGAGATGACACGAGCTGGGCAAGCCCACGTTGTAAATCTGACACTGCTTCAGCCTAGAAAGATTTCTTCTGATTTTAACCCAGTCATTTCAGCTCCTTGTATTCTCTGCCATCCTGGGAATGGGAAGAATCTGGAGAGCACTCTTTGGATCAGCTCAGATCCCAGGGTGCTGGGCTGTTGTGAGCTGCTCTGGTCCAGGCTGAGCCTTTGGCAGGGGACTGGGTGCTGGTTTAGTGCAGATTTTAGAGGAAATTCAGAGATGCCAGAGTTCAGTGAGAGTCTTGGTTCAGATCTCTTGTGTAGGGGAACCAGGGCACAGCACACCTGGAACAAGGGGCTCTCAGCCTGCAGCCCTCCCAGTGTTTTATAACGGTGTGTTTGGAAAAGGGGATGTGAGAGAATCCTGTGGGACTCGTTCCATCAAATATTTATCCTCCCTTTTAACAGGTGTTCAAGAGCAAAGCTCTGGAGCTCGGAGAGAAACTTCTGCCAGCCTTCAACACCCCCACTGGGATCCCTCGTGGAGTCATCAACCTGGGCAGGCAAGGCACACGTCCTTCCAAACCTCTCCTTCGGGTCTGGGTGTGTGGGGAGCAGCGGGAGCAGCAGCAGCTCCTCAGAGTCAGCCCCTCTAGAGCACATTCCTCGAGGTCATTTGCTTTGCCAGCTCGGAGCTTGGCAGAGATTGCAGGTGACTCAGGTCAAAGCCAGCTGTGTTTTATTAATTTGGGGCTGTCCACAGTTTCTTCCTCTGCCTCCTGACAGGGCTCCCTGCTTCAAGAGTGTTTTCCTCACTCTTACTTTCTTTGAAAGGCGATTTTGTAGTCTGCTCGTAGCGTGGATTTTTGCAGTGTGCCCAGCTAGATGCATGTGAATTTACCCAGAAAAAATGGATTAAAAGAATTGGAAGAACTGGAAAAGGGAGTGGATGGGACTGGCCGACAGTTTTGGTGCTGGAAAGGGGGGAGAATACAGCACACAGCCCTCAGCCAGGCTCTGTCCTTCCTGAGAGCCCCAGAATTCAGGTTGGTGATGTTCTTGTGACCAGTGCAAGCAGCGGAGTTCAGTAAATCCCTGCAGAAGCTCTGGCAGCAGACAGAGGCAGAGCTGGGGCTGCCCTCCTGCTCCCTGGCTCTCCTGGCAGACAGTTCCCTGCCAGCGAGGCAGGGATTTGGATTTGCTGGTTCTGATGCTTCCAAACAAATCCCGCGGGTGAGAGCTGCGGGAAATGTGGGTTAACAAAGCCTTTCATCCTCACCTCTTGCAAAACTCTGAAAGTCATTATTCAGCCCTCAGCCCAAATCTCCTCCTTGGCTCTTCGAAGCAAAAGACTTCCAAATATTTGGCTCACACTGCTGCGTTGCTCAAATATCACTGTCACCCCTCAGTTGTCTGATGTGCTCCTGATCCCGGGGAAAATTGGAGCCACCACCAGCGCTGTAATTGTCCTTTTTAACAGCACAGACATCCTGCTTCCTCTGTGGCTGATAAAGGCTCTGCATAGACTAACCTTTCACAGAAATGCCAAACCCTCCCCTGCCCTTTGTGAAGACAATTGAAGCAGCCTCTGTCTGCCCAGACATTCCCAAAATGTTCTGCTGTTGACCTTGAGTGAGAGCAAAGAAAATCGACAGGACACCAGCCCATACCCAGAACCCCCATTGCTGCCTGGGGCTCTGGCTTTGGGGCCTGGAGCTGCTGTGAGGGCTGGAGTGTCAGTGGATTTAGGGGTGAAGGGAGCTGCACCCACAGCCTGAGCTGCTGCAGGAACGCAGGGAACAGCCAAAGGCTGCAGACCCACAGGGGAAGGGAATTACTCAGTGTGCAAGTGGGAGCACAGGAGGGCGAGGTGAGGCTGCGAGACCACGCTGACCCAGACATCAGGGCCAAAACAAAGCCCGGGAGAGTTTTGCAACAAGGAGCTCTCTCTCCAGTTCTACTTTTGCAAGGCTGTGCTAATTCCAGAGAGACCTCACCACCCCAAAAGGAGGAGAGTCCTGCAGCATGTGTGGGCCTCTGTTGGTGGCAGCTTGGGGGGGTGGGTTAAGAATGATGAAATTTGAAACAAAAACCCCCCTGGCACTGAGTCAGTTCTGCACGTACATTTTCGAGGGCCCAAGCACAGGCAGCTCCCCCAGCTCTGCCATAACCAGCTGCCTTTATCTCTTGCTGTCACCTTTTCCTCTGGGGTCCCCTGTCTGCTGCTGAGCTTCCCTGTGGCCGCCTGCTTTCCGCTGGCTCCGTGTCCTATCTCGCACAGCCCTGTTTCCTATCTCACACAGCCCTGTTTCCATCCTGCTGCTCCCACTGCCACGTTGGCTGCCAGGGCCTGGCGTGCTGTGTCTGCTGCAGCTGCTGCTCTGTGCTCTCTGTTCTGCACTGAGATCTCTCCCTGTGCCCCCGTGCTCTTGCCCTGGCCCTGCTTCCCCTCATGTCTCCCTAAACCCTCTGTACCCCCAGATTTTCCTTCAGCATCCTCTGCTGGCCTCTCTGCTGACTTGGCACTGCTTTTGCTGCTTTGGAGGGAAGGCCGTGATCTGACATTTCAGACCCACTTATCTGGGAGATAAAGAAGGTGCTGGGCATGTTCTTTTCTCTTGGAGGCCAAGGTCCTTTAAACAGTAGCTTCCTCTGAGCTGTTACCAAACAGAGCAGCTGTGAAGGCCCAGTTTGTCCGGCCTGAAACGCTGAAAAAATGTTTTCCTGCAGGGGGTCACTGCAGGCTGCTCTCTAACCCGGGGACACGTTGCAGCTGGGCTCTGTTTCCTCCAGCCCCCCCTCCCCGGGCTTTGCTGTGCTGTTTGACCCGAGGCTCAGGCTCGCAGCAGCACGTCCCCAGCCGTGGTTTTCGGGAGGGCAGGTCCCTGGGTTGTGCTGATCCCTGTGACCCCAGAGCCGCTGGGACACGGCCCCGCTCGGCTGCTGCAGCCCTGCTGAGCTGGGAGAGGGGGCAGCTCGGCTTGTGAGCTGTGCTCGTTACAGCCTCCCTCCAGCGCAGTAAATGAAGGAAAGTCATTGACTCTTGGCAGGTGTGAGAGCTCAGCAGGTCCGTGCAGGGGGACGCTGATGCCACGCTCGCCTGGCCAGGACTGGCTGCCAGAACCCCCCGGGGCTCCTGGGGTGCCCCTTGGAGCTGCACCCCATGTTCCCCAGGCAGAGGTGCTGCTGCTGTGGCCCCTGCCATTCCGCAGGGCAGGCTGAGCCATGTGTGAACATACTGCTTTTCTAATGGCTTTGTCTGCAGGCACACGAACAGCTCGGGACCTGCCATGCTTTTCTCTCCATCGCAGCAAGGGAAACTTCTTTTTTTTTTTTTTTTTTTTTCCTTTTCGTTCTCAGAAGGATCATTAGTTTCAACCTCCTGTAAACAACAAACCCTTCTGCTCTCCCAGCCAAGCTTCCCGGCGCCATCTAGTGTCACCCCCGCCCTTCCCCGTCCCCGGCAGCTGTCACCTCCCCGGGGTTGGCTGCAAGGAGGTGGAAAACTGAAGCCACGGCACCTCTGAGGTGGCTCTGGGCCAGCACCTGCAGAGGCTGCTTTGGGACCGAGTCCTTATATCCAGCCCTACATCCTTCAGGAGGGTTCCAGAGAGGCCCAGAGCTGTGGGGTCCCAGAAGGGTGTTTTATCCCAAAACATCTGTGTAGGGCAGGGTGGCAGTGCTCTTCCACAGCTGTTTTTCAGCTGAGCTGTTCGGGAGGGATTCCTCTCCCACAAAAAAACGCAGTTTGTGCAGTCTGTGTGTGAGTCCAATCCCGAACAATCTCTGGAAAACCACAGCTCCATCCCACTGGAGCTGCTGCTGAAAATCTGTGGATGTCCTAAATCTGTGTGTGTCCTTCCCATGCCCCTAATGGCACCTGGGGTGCAGCACATGCACCTGGCAAAGGCACAGCTGCCCTGGGGCTCTGGCTGTGTTTTCCTGGCAGTGAGGGCTCCCTTCTCTCCCCTTGCAGTGGCATGAGCTGGAGCTGGGGCTGGGCATCCGCTGGGAGCAGCATCTTGGCAGAATTTGGGACCTTACACCTGGAATTCCTGCACCTCTCCGAGCTCTCTGGCAACCCGGTGTTTGCAGAAAAGGCAAGTAACCCCCAGAGGCTTCGGAGGATTGGCCTCTTTGCCCTCCTGGGGTGCTTTTCCCAGTGTGGGTGAAGTTGTGTGAATTTTACCCAGATAAGGGCACGGCCAAAGTGGAGCCATCAGGTGGATGCAGATCCCTCAGGGACCTGCTGTGAGGGAGACAGGTTGTTCCAGGCAGAATCCAAACTGCCCCCCATGAGCCCAAGGGAAATGGGGCTTGTCCAGAGTGCCACAGTGGGGTAAAAACAGACAGCATTGCCAAAAAAACCCTCAGAAATTAGGCTTTTCCAGGGTAGGTCCAGTGCAGGTCTGTCAGCTGTGAAACAAGGAGGGAATTTGAAGGAGAGAGAGGAAGAAGCTGGGAGAGCAAAGTGGAGCTGGGATGGAGTGGATGGAAAGCAGTGAGGGTGGGATGAGCAAAGGAATGTCACAGGAGGGAAAAGCAGAGGGTGAAGGGAAACAGGAGACTCTGTGGGAAGATAAAAGGAGGCTGGTGATGTGAAATAAAGAGACAAGGCTGGGGTTCCTGAGGACAGGGATAATGACAAATTGCCCACAGGGTGGGGGGAGCCGAGGAGAGGCCAGGAAAGGGAGCAGAGCTCTGGAGAGAAAATGTGTGAAGGAGATAAAGGGGATGAAGGGAGGGGAGAGAAGAGGAAACACAGGGGATGCCGTGCTGAAAACCAGAATGGCATCCTCATTCTGGGTTCAAACCGTGGCATTTGGAGCCAGGATCAAACCTCTGTCCCCAGCCTAACAGATTTCCTCTTCTCCTCCTAAGCCCATGGAGGGAAAAGGGCAAAACCTTTCTGAGGGACTCTCCTGGGCTGATGTGTGCACAGAAAATGGATCACATCCACCCAGACACCCTCAGAGAGGAAAAATGTGGGATGGTGTGGGCTCTAACAGCCCATCCTGTGGGAAATTACTGCAGAGGAGCAGATCAGCTCGTGAGCTCCCGGCTTGGGACTTGGGTGATTTTAGCAGGAATTAAAGTCCATCTGTGTCTTTTATTCAAACCTGTCATTAATATGCCAAGCTCCTAAACTCCAGTAAATATTCTGGAGCCTGACAACTTCCTTGGAAGCACCGGCTTAAGCCTGTAGCCAGCTTTTGGCGTGCAAATTGTCTGATTTTGTAAAAGGTTTAGGGCGAATTAGCTGCTCTGTAGGTTATAATAGAATATTTATGCTGCATGGAATTTAACTGGGTCCCTTAAGGGAAAGGCCTATTGGATTTAATGGGGGTGAAACCAAGGGAGGCTTTAGAGAGTTAAGTGCTGGCTGTTCTGGGGTATTAAAGGAACTGTCTGTTGTTGAAATTAAAGGCCCCAGTTCATCACGTTAAGTGACCACATGGTGAATTTAAGTGCTGTGTGAGTCACTCATCCCTGCCACTCCCTTCCCTTTGGATCATGGAAAAAATCACCCCTGGCATCTCTCACTTCTCACATTTCCACCCAGATCCCCAATCACAGAATCAGATTTGGGTTTGGAAGGGACCTTAGAGCTCATCCCATTCCACCCCGTGCCATGGGCAGGGACACCTTCCCCTATCCCAGGCTGCTCCAAGCCCTGTTAAACCTGGCCTTGGACACTGCCAGGGATCCAGGGGCAGCCCCAGCTTCTCTGGGCACCCTGTGCCAGGGCCTCACCACCCTCACAGGGACAATTCCTTCCCAATATCCCATCCAAACCTGACCTCCTTCACCTTAGGGCCATTCCCCCTTGTCCTGTCACTCCACGCCCTTGGGAAAGTCCCTCTCCACTTCCCTGTAGCCCCTTCAGGTATTGGAAAGACAAGGTCTCCCAGGATTGCTCCTGGGCCATGGTAGCGAGCTGAACTGGGGCTTTGCAGGGTTTCCAGAACCATTTCTGAAATCCCACAGAGCTGGGTAAAGATTGGGCTGAGGAGTCCAGCCCTAAAGCAGCTCCCTCCCTGAGCTGTCCTGCAGAGCTGTGTCCTGGGCTGTGCCTGGCCCTGGTGTTCCAGGCTGTGGGCTGGAGCAGGCAGGGATCAGAGCAGGGAACGGGGGTGAGGGTGCAGCCCTGGCAGCAGAGCAGTAACCCCAGCTTGTGTCTCCTGTCTCTCTCACAGGTGATGAACATCCGCAGGGTCCTCAATAGAGTGGAGAAGCCGCAGGGCCTGTACCCCAACTTCCTGAGCCCGGTGACGGGGAGCTGGGTGCAGCGTAGGTATCGCCCTGCCTCCCCTCCTGCCCGCAGCATCCCAGGCTTCCTGCTCTTCCCAGGGAGCAGCAGCACCTGTCAGAGCAGCCAGCTGGGCAGTGCCGTGCCAGGCAGGCTGTGGCACGTGAGATCACGCAGGCTCTGCAGGGTGCAGGGCAGGAACTGTGCACTCTCCCCGCCAGCTGTGTGTCCAGCTGAGTGTCCCACCCCCAGAGAGGGAATCAGGGCTTTCCCTGCACGGGGGGGTCATGGCACACGGTCCAGCACACGGGGAATCAGCACAGCCCTGCAGGATCCTGCAGTCGGCACAGAGCCCATGGAGCTGCTGGGGAAGCACGGTGAGATTCCCGTCCAGAGCGGCTGCAGCAAGTGAGGAACCTCCTGGAGAGGCAGAGGGCTTGGAGGAGCCTTGGATCCCCCTCGGATCCAGGGATGAATTCTCCCGTGTGCATTTGTGCTCCTGTTACCATGGTACCTCTGCAGAGAGTGATTTGGGAAGGAAGGATGAGATAAGAATGTTTTCTTCTCTCCTGTTGGGAACCCAGCATTGGGGATGTGGCATGAGGGAGATGCTGCTCTGGTGGGCAAGGGGAGCAATAATCAGAAGGTCTTGGAGAGAGCAGGGGAATTCTGGAACGCCAGGGGAAGGTGACACCCAGGGAACAGACCGTGCCCCTCCTCTCAGGCCACCCAGGGGCAGAAGTTTGCCCTGTGGTAGGAACAGGAGATGCCACTTCTGCAGCTGTGCCCTGGCCTCTGACCTCCACTTTCTGCTCTGTTATTGATCTGCTTGTTTTGGCTGCTGGATTTGGTGTTCCTTTGTGAAAGAAAAGTCTCTTTCTGCAGCGGCTGGTTTGAACCTGTCAGTGGGTGACATTTATTATTTAGGCAGGTTACTCTGAGTCCTTGCACTGCCTGGTGTCCCCATGTTCTGTTGCACTTTCTGCTGGGCTGGATCACCCTTGGGATCTGACTCCATATTCCAGGGAGGGAGAAGAGTGATCAGCCCCTTCTGCATCTCCAGTGCTGCTGGGGAGAAACAGATGAGGACCAGAGCAGGGAGGCATCTGCAGCCTGCTCCCTGGAGGGGCCAGGCTCTCATTTTCTCTCTTGTCATTAAAGCTCTTTGCAGGAAGCTGTTTTCCTTGAAATTGCTGTGATTTTCTTAAAAGGTGTATCTTTGACCTGGCTGAATGAGCAGCTCTTGTAAATGAAGAGGCTGTGCTGCACCCCTGCGAGTGCAGTCGTTACCTCTGGAAAATGAAAGCCCAGTCCCCTGCTGAAGGCAGGGATTTGTTTATGCAGAGTGCCTGGGAGGCAAACGCTGCCAGGGCTGCTGCCATATGGAAAGCAGTTATGTACCAGGGCTGCAGCTTTGGTGAGTTTATGAATGACACACTCAGGATCACAGAGCTGCTCTTTAAAGGCAGGCAGTGTTTGCAAATACTCTGCCCTCTCTCCTCGCATGGAAGCCGCGTGTTTAATCTCATTGTTTTGCTAGGGATTATTCCCTGGATCATTGGACACAGTGTGTCAGGGATGTTTGCTCTTCAGGTCAGGAAAATGATGCATGGCTGTTGGTTTCTGCTGCCGGGAGGATTTAGCATTTGGAATAAGCCTCGGGACTTTATCTGTGTACAAGGAGGGGGGAAACAAAAATCTGAGCAGCTCTGAACACCTGCTGCATGTGCTTAGCTGGGAAATGAGGATGCTGCAGAGCCAGGGGTGGACGCTGTTAATTAACAGGGATGGCTCAGTCCAGGGAGGGTGATTTGTCTTGCTCTCCTGAAAACGGGAGTGCTTGACTGCTTTGAAGAGTGAGAACGCTGCTGTTGCCCCCGTGGTAGAGTCTGAAGCTGTAAATCCAGCCAGCAGCTCTCCCCAGGCACAAACCTGCAGCTGTCAGGCCCATTTCACACTGCAATTCCTCAGCACCTCCTGTAAGGTCAGAGTGGGGGGTGCTCTGAGCAGACAGCCTCGGAAATTTGATTTCTGCAGAGGGAAGTATGCAGTGCACATCCCTGTACCTGGCTTTATCATTTTAATGTGCCAGCAACCCCCAGCCCTCCCCGGGGCTCAGAGTCCCTCCGTGAGCCAGGAATACAAATGGCACCACGCAGGAGTGGCCCCAGCAGCCCCTTGCTGGCAGCTCTGCGGGATCCAACACCTCTCCTTCCTTTCCTGAGGCAGGGAGACAGCTCCCAGGGGCTCCATCGAGATGGAAATCCATCAATACCCACCACTGCTTTTGGTTTATGAGGGTGGATTTATGATGATGGCTCCATAAACAGGAAGCATCTTCACGTTGCAGTAGAAATAACTTGTAAAATAAGGCCTCTGAATGGTTCTGGTAAGGGATACTAATGCTCCGGAAAATGACAGAACATTTTTCTTCTGATTGCACTTTCCACCTTTCTTCCTTTCTGAAAAGCAATGCTGCAAGCTCTCCCCAGGAAGCTGGGAAGAGGAAGGAGAGAACAAGGGCATTAAATAGGACGTGATTGTTTCCCCTTTGTAAAGCAGCTGCTCATTGTATGTCACGAACCTGAAGCTCTTCTCTGGCTTTCCCACCACAGACCACGTCTCCATCGGGGGGCTCGGGGACAGCTTTTATGAATATCTCATCAAATCCTGGCTGATGTCAGACAAGAGAGACTCTGAAGCTAAAAGGATGTACGACGATGCCTTGGAGGTGAGGAGCGAGGTGCTGCTCTGTGGTTTTTGGGGGGGACATGGTTCGTAAGAAGGTTTCAGACCTTCAGAGTAAGTCTTTGGATTTCCTTGGTACTCGCTCCTGTCCACTAAGTAACACTGAGTAAGTTTTACTTACTGTCCACTCTCTTGAAATCCTGATTTTCATCCCTTCAGGCAATAGAAAAGCATTTGGTGAAGAAGTCAGCAGGAGGCTTGACGTACATCGCTGAGTGGAGGGGTGGCATCCTGGATCACAAGATGGGCCACTTGGCCTGCTTCTCCGGGGGCATGATTGCCCTGGGAGCCCAGCACGCCGCGGAGGAGAGGAGGCAGAGGCACATGCAGCTGGCAGCAGAGATCACCAGCACCTGCCACGAGTCCTACGCACGCTCAGGTAACCGGGGGTCACTGGGGTCCCCCACAGCCCCGGGACTGGGGTTTGCCTGGCAGGGGGCTGTTCTGTGCCTCAGCAGCATCTGCACCCCTGGGTGTGGCTCTCCCTGGGCTTTCCTGGCACGTCTGGAAGGGACAGGAATGTGCTTTGGGCGGCAGCAGCTGGAGCAGAGGGACAGGCAGGTGAGAGCTCCTGGGGCAGAGCTGGGCATGGAGCGGGGCTGGACCCTGGTCCTGCCTCCCAGCCCCAGCAGGACTCCAGGCTGCCCTTCCACACCCCTCTGCAGACAGGAGGGGAGCATCACAGGGGTTAATTGCAGAGTGTCCCGTTATGGAGCAGAGCAGCAGGGCAGTGTCGGAGACCTGCAGCTGCTGCTGGCAGCCAGGAAAATGAAGTTCCTGAGCCTCTCCCAGTCGGAGTCTTTGTTTCACAAGCTCAGGACAATTTCTTTCACCACCCAGAGCTTGAGAGAGCAGTGAGTGGAGATGAGTGAGGGACTGGGTTGTTTCCCTGCGTGCAGGAGCTGCTGTGGACACCACTGCTCTCTTTGTAGGCACCTCTGCAGCTCCTGTGAGGCTGCCGGCAGCTGAGGCAGCTCTCCAGGACCTTGTCAGGCACAGGTCTGTCCACAACTGCATCCAAGGAGTGTTCCACACCTTCCCCACACCAGCCAGCCCCTTTTGGTGCCCAGCGTGTTTGCCCAATGAACTCCCAGCTAACCTGAAACGATGTTTGCAGATAACTCGTTTTCCCCCCCTCCAGCACTTACAGAACTAAAACAATCCTGAACTAACAACCCTGTGGCTGTGAGTGCCTGGAGCCAATTTTCACTGTCAGCACAGACAGGACAGAGCTGCCCACGCTGCTCCAGTGCTGGCAGCTCAGCAGGTGCTGCAGAGAGTGGCTGTGCACGGCCCCCAGCTCCCAGCAAACACTGCCAGGGCTCAGGGAAGGTGTGCAGAATAATTAGAGGAGATAATGACTCCCTGAAGCACAGCACTGGGATAGGCACAGCCAGAGAAACCCTGTGGCCTGATCACAGAATTACGGAGTGGTTTGGGCTGGGAAGGACCTTAAAGCCCATCCAGTGCCATGGGCAGGGACACCTTGCACTGTCCCAGGCTGCTCCAAGCCCCGTCCAGCCTGGCCCTGGACACTTCCAGGGATCCAGGGGCAGCCACAGCTTCTCCAGGCAACCTCATGAACAAATTTTTTCCAGCAGGGAGAGGGTTGGTGTGGAAAGCAAGGGTCTGAGTGCTGGATGGTGCTTGCAAGAGATTGGGATTCTTAACCAAAGACCAACATAGTCCTGATGTTCTGTTTAGAAAACCAGTGCAGTTGGTTGAGCCTTTCCCATCGTCCTGATCCCTTCCCTCCAAAGGCGCTGCAGAAGAAAAGGCTCAACGAAGCCTTAGTTAATCACCGGCATCCTGAGCACCCTAAAAGCAGCTGGGTGGTGCCTCTGTTGTGCTGCCCTCCCCGTGACAGTCCCTGTGTGTGGTTCTCCCCAGACACCAAGCTGGGCCCCGAGGCGTTCCGCTTCGAGGCGGGGAGCGAGGCCATGGCCACGCGGCTCAGCGAGCGCTACTACATCCTGCGGCCCGAGGTGGTGGAGAGCTACATGTACCTCTGGAGGCTCACCCACGACCCCAAGTACAGGCACTGGGGCTGGGAGGTGGTCCAGGTAAGGCTGGGGAGGGCACGGAGCTCCGGGGGTCACTGCATTCCCACCAAAATCCTCGCTTCGGTCGGTGGAAGGAGCGGGGATTGTTTACATTGTGTTGAACACTGATACATCAGAAATGCTCAAGGCCAGGTTGGATGGGGCTCTGAGCAGCTTGGGCTAGTGGAAGGTGACCCTGTCCATGGCAGGGGGGTGGAATTGGGTGGTTTTTAAGGTTCCTTTCAACCCAAACTGTTCTCAAATCCAGGAGCAATGGGGCAGGAATACACCAGGTGCCTCAGTTCAGTGTTACCTCCATCGTGGATGTTTTCTTCTCCCTTTTGGGCTGCACTGCCACCAGTCAATCAGCCAGCTCAGGTGGCTGCTGTTTCCCTTGCTGTTCCATCAGAGCCAGCCTGATTCCCAGAGCCTGGAGCAGCCCCCACGCTCCTCAGCGTGCAGGAATCCTGGAGCTGGATTTGTAAACCAGCTTGGCATGCAGCTGATGGTGGTGGGTGGGTCACCCCACACTGCTGGGGGTTGCTGAGGTCTCTGTTGCTCCCCCAGGCCCTGGAGAAGCACTGCAGGGTGGAAGCTGGCTTCTCTGGCATCCGGGATGTTTACACCACCCCGCCCACCCATGACAACATGCAGCAGAGCTTCTTCCTCGCAGAGACTCTGAAGTAAGTCTGGGGTCACAGGGGCCTTCCAGGGCAGCACAGTTCCTGCAGCACCTGCTTCATGAGTCTCAGATAGTAAGGGGGAAGTCTTCTTCCGGGGGGAGGTGTCCCTGCCCAGGGCAGGGGCTGGAACGAGGGGAGCTTTAAGGATCTTTCCAACCCAACCCATTCTGAGGGGGAAACTGGGCAAGGCTGCAAAGCTTTGGGAGTTTCCTGCTGCAGAACCTCTGCTGCTGTTGGCTCCCTCGAGGCTCCTGCTCAGGTGCTGGGTTTGAAGGACTCTGCTGTGATCCAGAGCTGGGTTGGGTGGGAAGGGTGGTGATTTTCCAGGGAGCTGGGAATGTGTCTCCATGCACAGAGGCAGCAGCCCCATCACATCCTGCTGTCTGTGCCTGCCTGGAGTCCCTGCTGAGCTGCTCTAACCCCTGTGCGTCCCTCTCCTGTGGCTGCAGGTACCTCTATCTTCTGTTCTGTGAAGATGACGTGCTGTCCCTGGAGGACTGGGTGTTCAACACCGAGGCTCACCCGCTGCCCATCAACCACACGGACTTTAAAGCAGCAGTGCAGCCCTGAGGCCCCTGCCCAGCTCCTGCTCCCCCAGCCTGGGCAGACTCTGCTTTTCCTTTCCATTGAAGGAATTCCCGTTGTTCCTGAAATGGTATTTTGGGGCACTAGTCCAATTCCGGACAGTATTTTCTTGGGAAGATGAACCATGACTAAGCACCTTCTTTTCCTCTGTGAGGAGCTCTATTAGGCTGATGATGAGATGTTTATTCTGGGCCATACTGTACACAGTTCATAGACATTCCTTTATACAGAGAATTTATATGAAATCCACTGATTTTGCTTTATAGTGGCCAAAGGACTGGAAGTTTGCCATAAAATAGACTTTACACACACACACACACACATCCTCCTTTCCTTTCTCTGTTTCATTTCTGCCTTTCATCTGCTCTTGGATTTATCACCTTTCCAGTGAACAGTTTTCAGGATTCTGGGCTTTCTGGTGCTGGGCTTTGGGGGCTCTTCAGGAGGGACTGGAGAACTAGGGAGGGGAATTGTCCTTGGCGTGGGAGAGCAGCTGGAATGCTTGGGGATGGATGAGGAGCCAGCTGAGAGCTCAGGAGTGAAGGGACGACAGGGAGAGGTGATGTTTTAGTGGGAAAACAAGAGGATCAGACCCTCCACAACCAGGAGCAGCCTCAGGTTGGAATTTGCAGGCCCTGCTCCTCCTGGGGGACTTGAGCCACTCTGATCCCTGCTGGAGAGGTAACTCAGCAGGACAGGAGCAATGCAGGAGGCTCCTGGAGTGCACTGGTGATAAATTCCTCCTCCAGGGGACACAGGAGCCAACAGAGGGGCTCTGCTGACCCCGAACTGGAGATCCAAGGCAGCTCTGGCTGCAGTGGCCGTGGGTGGTGAGTTCAGGATCCTGAGGGCAGGAGGGAGGGAGGAAAGCTCCATCCTGGGCTCCAGCAGAGCAGACGTGGGGCAGGGGGACCCCAAAGGTCCCCTCCAGCCTCAGCCATTCTGTGACTCTGTGGTGTCAAAGTTGTAACTAAACCAAAACTTGGCTGCAAAATCCTTGCTCCTGATGTACTTTTTATATACTTTTTTTCTGTGCTCTTAAAACACATTTACCACCTATCACATCTCATTTAACTTTCCTTTATCATTTTTTTGTGTTTTTCTACTTTTATTTGGACCTAAATGTTACGAGTCACTTGTAATAATTTTACTGCTGTAATAGTCAGATCTGTGAAACAGAATAAAAGTCTTGTAAAATAAAAAGCCTGTTGGGGTTGATCCTGTAAAAGACCAGTTACACCATGCTTGGAATGAGACAATACTGGTGGATTTAAAGAATTTTGCACAGTAGAAGTTGATTTCTGGGGGAATCCAGGCAGGTTTTGACAGCAATTCCCAGCTGTCTTAAACTGCAGGATCTGGGACCAGTGTTCTCTCTGATCACTGCAAAGCTCTGTAGCCCTGGGGGATGGAACATTTTTGTTCATTCTTGTGACACCCTCGTGACAATTGGTTCATTCAGCAGCTTGGGGAAATATAAAGTTGCTTTGAGCAAGTTGTGAAAACAGAAGATGTTGTTTCTAAATTCCTGCCTTTGTAATTCCCCGAGAGAAATAAGATTGTCAGATGGGGACTTAGCATTATCCCAGGGATAAAGCTGCTGCCTGGTAAGCCTGGCCTAGAGGAATGGTTATTGGTAAATAAACATCTTGGGAGTGAGCTGTGTTATCTGGGAGATTTGGGGATCGGGGAGCTCTTGTAGCTCAAAGGATTTTGATAATGGATTAAGGGGAATTTCTTAAATAAGAACGCCCTGCTCTTGGAATAACACGGAACGCTTTGCCTGGCAGAATTTACACCCCCAAAATAAACAGCGTGGTTGTGGTTTCCTTTAGGAACAGATCCTGGTGTTACACGAGTGCTCCGTGGTTGGTTTCCCTTTCACACAGGGGAGCAGGATAATCCCACACCCTGCCAGAGGAAGCTTCCTGCAGCTCAGTGGCCCCACCACGAACCAGGAGGTGTTTGAGCTGCCCTGAGGAGGCGAAGCTCACCCACAGCTCTGCTCCCACGAGCCCCATGCCAGGCACAGCAGAAGCTTTTGGTCGCAAGTGGCTGCGCTCGAACGGCAGCTCTGCAAATTCCTCTGCCTGGGCTCCCAGATATCCCCTGGAATCCCCAGGGATTAATCACAGGCATCAAGCTCAGCGTGGCCGTGTTTAGCAGGAGTTAAGACTTACTCCCAGGATCAGCTTTGTCCCAAGGCCTGGCCCTGATCCGCACCAGGGATTTTTCTGTCCCACAGCACTGCAGGTAATGGGAATGTCTGTCCTGCTGGTGCCCTGAAATGCTTCTGCTCCTCCCTTCCCCGAGCCTTGGCTGGATGCTGCTGCACCGTGGGAGCCCTGCCTGTGGGAGCAGGCACTGGATTCCACCCCAAATTCCTCCTGCCAGGTGGGATTTTCCTGCCCAGAGGGAAACCCTTGGTTTCCAGACTTGGAGCAGGTGAGTAAATGGAGTTACATTGAACCAGAGGTTTGTTGTAAATGCCTCATGGGAAGGATCTGGGCAGAACTGTGTCCTCCAGCTGCTTTCCTGCCTTCCAGTCTCAGGTATGTGGGAATTCTGTTGGTCTTTGCTGGTTTTTTCCTGCTTGGAGTCACCAGGCAATGCCACCAGCCTGGGTTATTGCCCATTTCCCCTGGAACATTCAGTTTCAGAAGCTGTGATTACCATCTTAATTTTCACCATCAGAGCTTGTGGCCCTCTCTAGATCAGAAGGAATTGCCTGTAAATGAAGTTCTGATAACAGAAAGTTGCATCAGTGGTGGAGATGAAAACTCTTCCCTATCACTTGTACAGCCACGGGCTGCTGTTGCTGGGCCTGCACAGAGATAAGACAAAACTATCCAGAAAACAAATGCACCTTTTTGTAACCCACACTTCATTTTTACAGCATTATTAAATTCCCTGGGAAGGCTTTCAGCAGAATTGGTTATTGGATTCAAAAGCCTGGCAGCCAGAGTATTTTTCCACATAGGTTTTGATCTGATCCCTTTATCTGATTGTTTCAGATGTGATGCACGAGCCCTGGCTCCCAGTGTCAGCAGAGTCCCAGCAGCTCCTCCTGAGCACGTCTGGGGCTTTGGCTTCGTTCCCTGTGGAGCCTCCAGCAGGGATCGTGCTGGAGTCAGGAACCCTCTCCATAAAACTCCTGCTTTTTAAAGGATTTTGTTTAGGATTGCATCCTCCTGAGAAGGAAAGGCCAAGCAGGAGCTGGGGATGCAAGACACAGGAATTGGCTACTGCTCTGCAGCTCAAGGTTTTGCTTTGAAATGCCTCAAACTCCCATTTCCTTTGCTGGATGTGCTTTTTCTGGGGTGAACTCTCTGATGTCCGTGGCTGTGAAGCTTTGTCACCTCTGCTTTTCTTGTCCCCTTCAAACCAGACCTGGCTGCTCCATGTTCCTCCGAGTTTTTCAGCCTTGCTGCTACCACCCCCTCACCATTTTCCTTATTTTCGGCCTAACTTTCTCCCTTCTGACCAAGGGGAAATCTGGGATAGTTTTTCCTGCTGGGTGGAAATTTTCCCAGTTACTATTTTTACGATTCCCTTTGATCCAGGTGTGTCTGGGTAGGCCCCACAGCAGATGTGTGGATATTTAACATTCTTCCTGAGTGCTGTAATCCCAGGACCCAGCAGTGGAGAGCCAGAAGTTGCTGGGTTTATTTTCTTTCGAGGAGCATCACCTCCCCGCAGCCACCCTGAATTATTTCACCTTTTGTCTTTCATTCTCTTTCCCATCAAATGATTCCCCCGTTTCTCATCTTTATGTGGTGGCTGATGACCACATAAAGACCTCTGGAAACGGTTCAGGTGTAGAATGAGCCCTTCTGCCTCTCATCATGCAAACAGAATCACCTCGGCCCTGCCACCACCCTGCCAGGTCCCCTCCACCGGCTCCTGTCCGCTCCTGCTCGTTTCCCAGACAAACCAGGACATTTATCCTGTTTCAAACCCATCCCATCCTGTCGCATTCTGTGGTTCGTGCTGGGTTATTCCAGGGGAGCAGCAGCTCTGCACCCCTCGCTGCCCAGCCTAATGAGCCCAGGAAGTTTCACAGCACATCTGCTGCGAGTGCTGAGCTCACCCCACCTGTCCCTGCTCCCAGCCGTCATCTCCACGCTCTGCTAACCCCGTTCCTCCCCACGGCCCAAGCCATCATCGGGTTCTTCATGGAGCAGAGTTTCAGGGAAGTTTTCTGTTGTGGGGCAGCTGGCAGAAGGAACTTTCTCCTTCCTCCCTCGGTGCAACAACCCTGATGTGAATCACAAATATCCCACCTGGTTCCACTGCTGGGCTCCTCTGCCTGGTCCCATCCTCATCCTCCCTCCTCCACCCTCCTCTCTTAATGGCTTGGTCGTGCTCTCGCTCGTCTCCACCTCGAGAGTTCTTTAAACCTAAAACAAAAACGATTAGGCAGGCTTAGGAGACAGCAGAGCTTCAAAGGATTAAACGCTGACGCTTCCTGCTACCCTCGGAGAGATCAAACACTCGGTGCTGTTGGCCCTGCAGCAGAAATCTTCCCTGGCAGTCGGGGGATTGGAGCGGGATTGGAAGCACGGAGGAGCAGCAGAATGAGTTACGGGGAGGGATTAAAATGAATAAATTTGTGTGCCTTGACCCAGCCACCGCTAAGGGACAACGTGATAGCAGCGCCACGGCCATGTGGGGGGACCTGAAGGGCACTGAAAACGTGGGGAGCTCGAAAAGTTCAGGGTGGAAATGACCCAAAATGTGGCACGGTGGTAAAAATGACCCAAAACGTGGGGATGATGCTGGAGACAGAAGGCTGAGCGCTGTCACCCCAGGGCTGCCAAGTCATTCCCATCCCCTAATTCCCATCCCGAGGGCTCAAACCTCGGCAGAATCACTGCAAGTGAACCCACTAATACCTGTTTTGTTTGAAAAATACCCATTTTGGTAAGCTGTAACCAAGTAGAAATGCAGGATACGGGTGGTTTTGGGGAGTGCAAAACAAGCTCAGGGTTTTTTTGTTCTTTTTGGGGAAAGCTGAATTAAGGATGAAATGCCGCTGTGGAAATGTGGGGATGGACGCACACCCCTCTCTCCCATCGGTAACAAAGGCAAAGCCCACAGAGAACAATGAGACCACTGAGGGGGGGAGAGCCCTCACAGCGGAGACGTCTCAGGCTAAAAAGTGCTTTTTCCTGACCGAGCGCCAGTCATTTAACATCGAAACGTGGCTTTTTCCCTCACGAGTGCCAGTCATTTAACATTAAAACGTGGCTTTTTCCCTCAGGAGTGCCAGTCATTTAACACCAACAAGAAGGTTTTCCCTCACCGAACGACAGTCACTGACCACTAATAACGGTTTTTCCCTGACGGAGCGACGGTCACTTCACACCAAAACACGCTTTTTCCTGAGCGGCTGCCGGTGATTTAACACCAAAAAGAGCCTTCCTCTGACGGAGCGGCGACGAATTAACACAAAAAAAAGGCTTTTTCGGCGGCCGGGTCCCGCGGGGCGGCCGCGGCCCCTCCTCGCCGCCTGACGCCTCCCCCGCCA
>VZTG01006316.1:60848-85387 GCA_013397845.1 Melanocharis versteri
ATTTCTGGGGTCTGAGGGGGCCACCAGGAGCGTGTGGGGTCTGAGGTGGCCACCCGGAATTTCTGGGGTCTGAGGGGGCCACCCGGAATTTCTGGGGTCTGAGGTGGCCACCAGGAGTGTGTGGGGTCTGAGGGGGCCACCAGGAACATGTGGGGTCTGAGGTGGCCACCAGGAACATGTGGGGTCTGAGGTGGCCGCAGCCAGGCTGGGGTGACCGCCCGGCACCCGTTGGCAGCGCGGTCGCGGTGGCCACCACCGGACTGGGGGGAGCATAGGCGTTGTGGCTGCTGGGGCTGAGGTGGCCATGGCCAGGCTGAAGTGGCCGCCAGGTTTGGGGTGGCCACTGGGGTTGGGGTGACCACCAGGCATCAGTGGCCATGGAGGTTGGGGTGGCCACTGGAGTGGAGGTGACCACCAGGTATCAGTGGCCATGGGGGTTGGGGTGGCCACTGGGGTTGTGGTGACCACCAGGTGTCAGTGGCCATGGGGGTTAGGGTGGCCACTGGGGCTGCGGTGGCCGCTGTGCTGTGGTACCACGCTCCAGTGGACGTGGGCTCGAGGTGGCCACTGCGGGTCTGAGGCTCTGTGGGGCTGCGGTGGCCACTGGGCTTGAGGCATGTGGTGGCCACCGCCAGGCTGAAGCCACCATAGAGCTGTGGTGGCCGCCAGTGACCAGCAGTGACCAGCTGCCCCGTGGGTCCAGCGCCTGGCCCTGCTCTTGGCTCTCCATCTCGCACCTCCTCTGCCGCAGCCCCAGAAGGTCACTGTGAGCTGGAGAACAGGAGCAGGTTTTTCTGGGGTTTGTGTTTGGGGTTTTTATTCTAAATGAGGCTGATCGGCTGTTTTTGATTGTAATCCGTGTAATTCCAGTGGCTGCCGAAGCTTTGGAGATCTCCTTTGTGGGAGATCTCGCTCCCCTGGCTCTGCGCTTCAGCCCTGAACATCTGAGGAGGTTCTGGGAAAAGAGCAGGTTTCTCCTTCTTGATACTCCTCTCGTACAAAGAGAAGTGTTTTTAGAGGATATTTTTAAAGGATGCCTCCTTTTTTTGTCTCTTCTTGCATTGCAAAAAGGGACAAATGGTTTGAACAAGTTAATTAGAAGAATTTTTCCAGCAAGGACAGGAGGGTGAGGACATTCTCACAGCCTGTCAGGTCTGCTGGAGGTTTGTTTTTTCTGGAGGACAGGCAGACAGTTGTCACTGGGTGCTGCTGGAGAGGAGAACAAAATGTGAACAGCCCAGAAGGTTTTTATTTTTTCTTCCTCTTGCTTCAAACATATGTCTTGTCTCTTCCTATGGAAATGTTTATTTAGCTGAACAACCCACGAGCAGGTGGGAGAGGAGAACTCTTTGTGGAAACCACAGCTCTGTTCCTCTACAAAAACACTGGAACAGCTCAGTCTTGCCCCTCTGGCACAAACAGGGAAGTTGTCTTAATAATCCCAGATTAAAAAGAGAAAGGAAAAAACCGACGAGCTCTGGGAGCTTTCTTTCATGTGAATGTTATCAGAAAGCGAAAGGCCAAGCCCTGACATCTCTCTCTGCTTTTAAACATCGTTTTTGTTGTCCCTGCTGACCAAATGCAGCAGGGCTGGCGTGTTCTCCACAGGATCCTTTGTTCCTGCGTGGTCGGGGTCTCACCCCCAGCTGGGTGGGCTCTCCTGGGTCCCACTGATGGACCCAGTTCATGGACCGTGTGCCCAGCACAGGTGAGATGTGGAGCTGGGAGAGTCCTGGAGCCTGGTGCGAGGCTCGTGTGACCCTGGCAGATCTGCCAGCACCTGCAGCCAGGTGCTCAGCAGAGCTGTTACCTGTTCCCAGAGCCAAGGATGCTCATCCCCATTCATTCAGGGAGCAGAAGCAGGTTTACTGTGGGCAGTCCACAGTGGATTGCCCCTGTGCACAAATAACCATCTCCCTTCATTTTTTCATGTCCTTGGCCACGTCCTCATCCAGGTCTTCGTTTTGTGTTCCAGGGTCTCTATTTCAGTCTGCCTCAGTCCTGGAACAGCCCTGGAAGGCTCTTAAGTGCTTTTGTAGCCGCAGTTGATGGGAGCAAAGCCTTCCAGGCTGCATTAGAGCTGCTCCAGGCTGGCAGGCAACAGATGGAAAATAAACTGGTTCAGGAGCTCTGGGGATGGTGGTGGTGCTGCAGGCAGTGGAGAGCAGGCACGGATAAACAGCAGAATGCAGAGCGTTTGTGCTCCCAGCTCCAGGCTTTTCCGGAGGTGGCAGGGCAAGCTGATGGATGCTGGGGGATGTGCCAAGGGCTGGCTGGCAGGGAGGGCTTCGTCTCACCTCTCTGTGGCTCTCCCTCCCCTCGCACCAACGTGGAGCTCTTGCTCTGCCTCCAAGGTGTCCCTTTCCCTTCAGACTGTGGAGTGGAAATGTCTGGAAGCATCCAGAGCCCTTCTGGGGCCTCTCCAAGGGAGACATCACCTTGGTGAGCCCTGCGGGGGCTTTGCAGAGGGAGAAACTGGGGCACAGAGTGCTGGGATCCCATGGAAATTTCTGGAGAAGACCGTGGGGTTTGTGGCTCCCTGATGGATGGCTGAGGGAGCAGGGAGCCGAAATATTCCATGCAGTCCTGAGGCTGGAGGTTTGGCGGGGCACTGGCCAGAGCAGGGCAGTAATGGTGGCATGGATCCCACCAGGAGTGGGTTCCAAGGGCTCTGCTCACTCCCTTTGTGCTTTTGGAATGTGGTACTCACATGTTTGACTGCCTTTGTTTCGCTGCACATCTGTTTATCCCGGCAATCACCACCTCCAGGTGCTCCCAATATCTGCAGGTTTAGGACTAACTGGCTGGACAAAGTGGAGAATTTTTCTGACAAAAGAACCTGAATGTGAGCAAATGGTTCAGTTGGAATTACTCAGGCAGATGTAGGTTCAATATCCTCGTGCCAGCAGTTCCTGGACACTGTCCCTATTGCAAATAGCACCAAATCCTGCCAAGGGGCGTTCATCTTTCCCCTGGATGGGAAAGAGGGGATTAACTCCAGAGGGGCCAGAGTGGATTTCTGCATGAGGTTCCAATGAAATCTGACTTGTTCTTCTTCCCAAACCAGGAGCTGGCTCTGAAGTCCTTGGGGAATGAGGGGCTGTTCCTCTTCTCCTCCCTGGACACAAACAAGGACCTGTACCTGAGCCCAGAGGAGTTCAAACCCATCGCTGAGAAGCTCACAGGTAGGTTCCTGGCTGCCTTCCAGAGCCCTCCCTGCACAGAGCCAAACATAATCAACTGCACAGCTTTAATTCACTGAATGTTTTATTCACTTTATTATTTTCTGGGCGCTGTTTTGGGTCTTATTTACACGAAGAGAGGCTGTGAAGCTTTCTGTGTTGTTGAAAAGGCTTAAGCACCAGACATCACTGACAAAGTGCAGTTTTTACAAGGTGGAGGATCCCGTTGCTGGACTAGCAAAGTACATAAGTTACTTTGTCTGGAGCTTAAAGAGGATTTGGGGTGGGTGAATGCAACAAATCCAGCTCAGCCCAGGCCAGGCCAAAAGCATCAGTGAGTCAGAGCATTCCATTCAGCTGGGGCAGCCTCTCCTGGACAGCAGTTGTGGGAGATCATCTTTGGAGACTGTATCAGCACAGGGCAAGTGGCTCTGCTGGTGCCGGGCGGGGAGAAGTGTGGGGATGACAATGGACAGTGGGGACACAGACAGGGTTTGCTTGTGCTCTCCTGGACTGGCTCCAGCACGTGCTGGGATCACTCCAGGGGGCTGTGAGTCTGCCTGGCTGAGCCTGGCCTGTGGAGTCAGGGGAACAGGGAATCATGGAATGGTTTGGGTTGGGAGGGACCTCAAAGCCCATCCAGTGCCACCCCTGCCATGGGCAGGGACACCTCCCACGGTCCCAGGCTGCTCCAAGCCCCAGTGTCCAGCCTGGCCTGGAACACTGCAATGGATCCAGAGGCAGCCACAGCTGCTCTGGGCACCCTGTGCCAGGGCCTGCCCACCCTCACAGGGAACAGCTCCTTCCCGATAGCCAACCTAAACCCACCCTCTCTCACTTTAAAGCCGCTGAGTTGGTCCCATTCCTCTTTAATTCACGCAGCCAGAGCTGGTGTGGGGATGGGTCTGAGTTCTGCTGCGTGGGGACAGCTGGGAAACTCCCAGTGCTCCTGGATTTGCCAGGATAAATGTGTGATCACTTCACAATTGCTTAAAAGGGGAGGGAGGGGAAACAGCTGCTTGAATTCCTGTCCTTTTGTCTAGGGGTTGCTCCAGTCTCAGAATCCGAAGAGGAGGAGACACCAGATCCAGATGGGGAGACTTTGTCCATTGTGGCCAAATTCCAGCCCTTGGTCATGGAAACAATGACGAAGAGCAAGGATGGTTTCTTGGGAGTAGGTGTCCTGCAGGCCACAAATTCTGGGATAAACACGTCTGGTGGGCTGGGGACAGCACCAGGAATATGCTGGGAGGGCGACACGGTCCTGCTGGATCCCGTGGGATTTGCTGTGGCAGGGAACTCGCTGCCTCCCTCAGCATTTCAGGGTTTCAGCACGCTCAGCAGCGCCGTGCCCCAGTTAGAACACCCTTCCTGGGGGGCTGGGAGCAGGAAGCAGAGCTGCCTCTGCCCCAGCTGAGTGCAGAGCAGTGGCGTTATGTGGCATGTTGCTCACATTCTTGAAGGCTGATTGAACTGTTTTTTCCCCCTTTTCCAAAGCCTCCCTGCATCCATGACATCACTGCACGTTGGGAGAGTCCAGTCTGGGCTCTGACAGTGTCGTTTGTTCACAGATTTCTCACGTGGCTCTGTCTGGGCTGAGGAACTGGACGGCCCCAGCAGCCCCCATGAGTGTCCTGCTTGCCAGGCAGTTTAAAGCCTTTCTCCCTCCAAAGAACAAACTGGAACTTGGGGATCCCTGGTGGATAATTCCCAGCGAGCTGAACATCTTCACTGGGTATCTCTCCAACAACAGGTTTTACCCTCCGCCTCCCAAGGGCAAAGAGGTGAGATATGAAACTCAGTTTTTATGTTTGTATCCCTGGATTTTCTAAGGAAGCAGGAGGTCTGTAGTGTATAGCCAGGAGCACCTAAACTGGAGGTAAAACTGAGAGCAGGCAAAGGCTCTGGGTGTCTGTCACAGCCGGATGAGGCTGACCTGAGTACCTTCATCTGGTTTGTTAATTGTGTGGGATTTGAGGATCGTTCTTCCCAGAGAGGGTTATTCAGAAAGCCCCTGTGTGAGCATTCCTGGTGGAACAGTGGCCAAGTGAGCCTTTAGGTGACAGGTGGGACTCTGTGTGCTCAGCAGGTGACGCCTGGCTGTGCTCCCCTCCCCTGGGTGCAGGTGCTGGTGATCCCTGAGCCTGGTGGGATCAGTGGCTGCACCCCCACCCCTTCCAAGGCTGAAGCACTGGTGGAGGCAGCCTTGCAGATCAGTTTGCTGTTCTGCCTGGGCTGATGGAAACCCGCAGACCATGGGAGTAGCACAGAAACCATGGAAGATGGATTTATCTGTGACAGCAGTGCCTAGCTTTATCTCCTTGGTGTGTGATTAGGTCAGTCTCTGAGCTGGGTGTTAAATCACAGCCATTCTCTCACCTTCCTGCTCAGGCTGGGGGTTGCTTTGGAGCTGGGAGAGGAACAGTTCTCATTCCTGCTCTTGCAATTCCTTCTCCAGGTGATAATCCACAGGCTGCTGAGCATGTTCCACCCACGGCCCTTCGTGAAGACGCGCTTTGCCCCGCAGGGAGCCGTGGCCTGCATCCAGGCCAGCAGCAGCTTCTACTACACCATAGCATTCCGGTGAGCCCGGGGCTGCAGGGACACTGCCGAGCCTGTCCCTATCCCAGGGAGGGCAGGAGGCTGCTGGGAGCCCCTGGCAGGGAGCACCGGAGTCATGGCATGTGCAGGGATTCCCAAGTGACAGCAGAGGTGTTCTGGCTGGGAGGGAGGGGAGGCTGCTTCAGGCCGAGGTTCAAACCTGTGCTGCCAGTGTCGCTGTGTCCTCATGCAGGACATCACCCTTGGACTACCCCTGGTTGAAAGGGGAGAGTCTGACTTGCAAGGATTTGGTTAGATTTTGGTTAATCAGGGGGTGGAGTGTCTTTCCAAGGGGGAGAGTCCACAGGATTGTTTTCCTGGGAGTGTTACACACAGCTTTTATGTGTCTAATCAAGCTGGAGGTGGGGGCTGAAGGGGTCCTGTTCTGTCCCTGTGTTTCAAGGAATGTTAAAGTATTTCATCCTTCCTGGATGCCCAGTTCCAGAAGGCGTGGATACTGGAGATGCTCCTGACCCAGGGCATCTGTTCCAGTCTTTCTTCACTGGCATGGAAAGCTTTTTAAGCTCCACCTCTCTTGCCCAGTTCAGGTTCATAATTTTGGGTGCCTGGAGACAGCTTTTCCCTGCTGTCACCTGCGGTGCAGGATCCCAGCTGATGGCTCCTCTCTCCTTTCAGGATCCACGCTGAATTCCAGCTGAATGAGCCACCAAACTTCCCCTTCTGGTTTTCCCCGGGGCAGTTCACAGGTTACATTGTCCTGTCCAAGGACTCTTCCCACGTCCGGGACTTCAGGCTCTTCGTTCCTAACAACAGGTATGGCTGTTTCTTGGAAAATCTGAGTGATTTGAGCTCTGTAAATGCATCACTACATCACTGAGGATGCCTGACCCATCCAGGGCCTGATTCACTCCCCAGAGCTGTCCCTTGGTACTGGGAGGGTGGGGAGGGACAGGCAGGGTGTGGCAGGACTGGCAGTCCCCGTGCCTGGCTGTGAGCACTGGAGTTCAGCCAGCCCTGATGCTCCTGCTCCAACAGATTTTTTGCTTGGAGTCTCACAGGTTAAGGTTTTGTGTGCAGAGCTCTGCACCAGCTCGTTCCTGCTCTCTGGCAAGGAGCTGGAAGTGTTTCAGGGGGAAGAAGCTTCAAATCTCTTAGCCCATGACGGGAGTGAAAATTCTATTACAGCGTTACCCTGGCGACTCAACCCCGGTGGCTCTGTCAGCACATTTCTTACAGCCAGCAGACACTTTGGGCTTTGCCAGCAGCCTTTTGCTTCCAGAAAAACACTTTTAAAAGTTCAGCAGGATCAGAATGTGCGCCTGAAGTGCTGGGAAGGAAGAGGGAGCAAAGACATCTCTCTCTCCTGTCACTTGACAGAGCTCAGAGGTGTTGAGTGCATTTTCCCAGAGTGCTGAGTGGGTGCCTGGGCCCTGGTCCAGCAGGGATCTGCTGTTCTGGGCTGGGGCAGGGAACACTGAGATCTCCAGAGGCTCTGGGTTCAGTGCTGACCCTGCAAGAGGACGTTCCCATTTGTTTGGGGTTCCCCATGCACAGCTTTAGCCCCGGGTGACTCTTGGGTTCCCCGTGCAGGTCCCTGAACGTGGACATGGAGTGGCTGTACGGGGCGAGCGAGAGCAGCAACATGGAGGTGGACATTGGATACCTGCCTCAGGTCTGTGGCCTCTCCCACTGCTCCATCTGTGTCCAGCTTCTCCTCAGGGGTTTGTGCTGCCACGGCCCGGAGCTGTGGAACCTCTGTGACCCCCATTCCTGAGAGCTTTCTCATGGTCATTTCAGTACAACAATAGAATTTCCATTTGTCTGTGTCTGTCCTCTGCAGCCCCCATTGGCAGCTCTTGTGATGTTTTCCATTCTCCCTCCATGAGGGTTGAATCCTAAACTCCTGGAGACTTTTTCCTTTATTAAAACGTTGTCTGACAGGCAGGAGGGAAGATCAGGAGCTGAACCCAGGCCCTGAGCCCAGAGCAGGGTATGAACAGCAGTGGGTCTGGATTTAGAAACTGCACGAGGTTATTCTCCTGTTTTGTGGTAATCCCGGCTCTTGGGACAGGAAACATCAGTCAGAATTCTGAATGCCTGAATTCAGTAGTCCCATTTTCTCCTAAACTAGAGTCGTGTTTGTTTTTAATTGGCAAAAGTCAGGACAGCAGATTTAGCAGAATCATTTCAGCTGTACCAGAACATGAACCACAGGGAAGCTCCTGGGCAGCTTTTCCTGCTGCTCCCTCTCGTGGCTTCCCAGGGCTGAGCTGGTGACAGGAGCAAGAGCTTCCAATTAGCCCTGCAGATCGTAATGATTGTAAGGATCTGGTGTTCCACAGTCAGTAATCTCCACTGGGGAGGTGGGAACATGAATTTCCAATCCAGAGAGTGCAGCCAAACTGAGGGAAATGAAGTTCCCTTCCTGGTATTTCACTGGTACAGTGCAGCTCCAGGAGATGGGAGATCAGGCTGTGTCTTCATTAGGAGCTGCACAGTGTTACTCTGGTTCTGTGTCCTGTCCTGGAGCGCAGAAGAACCAGGAGAGGGCTGTGTGCAGGGTCCAACCCAGCCCGTTCTCCTGCAGATGGAGCTGGAATCCACAGGGCCTTCGATCCCCTCTGTGATCCACGACGAGAACGGGAATGTCCTGGACAGCAGGGACCCCTCGGGGGAGCCCATCCAGTTCGTGTTTGAGGAGATCACCTGGCAGCAGGAGATCCCCTGGGAGGAGGCAGCCCACAGGCTGGAGGTGGCCATGTATCCATTTAAGAAGGTGAGGAAGGGGCTGGGCTCTCCTTGGCACGCTGATTTGGGGCAGATTGTCCTCACTGAGCCATCCAGTGACCTGGAGGGCCAGCAGAGTCCAGAGGCCACAGCCTGAGCAGCATCCAGGACACTGGGAGGGTCTGAGCACTGGGAGGGTGTCCCAGGGCATTTGGGGTCACACAGCAGGACAGGCAGGAGCAAAGCCTCCATGTCAGGTGTCCCCAGGACTGGATTGTGAGTGTTGGCTCATCTTTCTTGCCTCTTATCAGTGGCTGCTGCTGTGATTTCGGAGCAGGCAGGTAATCGTGCTGCTTACAAATGGTTTTTCCTCTGGCATTGCTTCTGCAGCACCCAGGTGCCTCTGGACCAAGCTTTCCTTATCAGCAGAGAACACACGATCTGCCTGTGCCTCTGCAGCCCGCAGCCAGACACAAATTCATAGCTCTGGGTGACCCAAACTATTTAACATGCCAGCAGGCTGTGGAGCAGATGGCTCCTGCCTGTCACTGCTTCCTTGGCTGGAGGGACACGTTTCGGTGGCTGCCTCCTTGTGCCTGAGCTTACAAATGTCCCTTCAGGCTGCCAAGATGTTAATTCCAGTTCCTTTCATTTGAGTGGTTGGAACAGGCTCCGTGCAGGGTCCCTCACAGCCGGTTCTCAGGTTGTTTCAGGAGGTTTTGTAATAAATATCTCAGGGCCAGATTTCCTTCCCCAGCTGCTCAGGTGGGTTTGCAGACAGCCTGGCCACGCTGGTGCAGATGTTCTCTGCAGTGTGGAGGATCAGGGCTCTGCAGGTGCCAGGGACAGAGGGACCACAGTCTCCCCAGAGGTGAAGTTGTCCCCGGGGACACCACCACAGTTGTCACTTGTTTAAATCTGCAGGTCCTGCTGCAGACTGAGCTCTGTGTGTGTGTCACCCCTGGGCCTGGTTCCTTCTGAGCCGCTCCTGCTGGAGCTGGGCTGTTCTGTGCCTGTTCCTCACACTGTCCCTCTGTCCCCAGATCTCCTACCTGCCCTTCACAGAAGCTTTTGAGAGAGCAAAAGCGGAGAAGAAGCTCGTGCACTCCATCCTGCTGTGGGGTGCCCTGGACGACCAGTCCTGCTGAGGTGAGGACATTCCCAGCGTGGCTGGAGGGGTGATGTGAGGAGAGCTGGGGGGTCAGGGAGCTGGCCAGGAGCCAGCAGTAGATGTTGTGTCACTTGTTTTGGCACTGCAGGTGCTGAATAGACAAAGGCTGGGAGTGGGGAATTATTGATGTGGGCTGGGAGTGGGGAATTACTGATGTGAGCTCAGCTGCCCAGGCAGCACCAGATCTGAGACAGCCCATGAGTCAGGTGCCTTTCTCGAGGTGGAGGCATGGATCTGGTCTTTCCCCTTCCTCTTTCCTGCTGGGGGAGAGGCAGCACTGGCAGGGAGAAGGGACACTGCTCTCTCTGCCTTGTCCCTGACACCTGCACAGGAGAGGCCAGGGCCAGACCTGGCCTTGGGGCTGTCCCGATGTGCAGCTTTTCCCCCTCGGTGCCTGAGAGCCTCTGTGCCACGTTGGGCAGGAGGGATGGGTGGGAGGGGAAGAGTCTCTTCAGTCCTGTCTGCCCTGAAAAACCCTCAGCACTGGGCTGTGCTTGGCGTGAACAGCGCGTGGCACTCGGGGTGGCTGCCATGGCTGACTTCTCCTGGGCCTTCTGTGCCTGGCTCGAGCTCTGCTCTGCTGAGTCCTCCCTGCCAGCAGCACCTGTAGGGAGCGAAAGCCACGGAAAACTGCCAGCAAAGGAGAAAAGAGACAATGGGGAGGGCTGGGGGGAGCCAGAGTCAGCTGCCACTCAGCAGGTGGCATCGAGTGTGGTGACAGTGACCTCAGGAAACACAGCAAAGCCTCCTGTGCCTCTCCCTGTGCCAGGTTCGGGGCGAACTCTCCGGGAGACCGTCCTGGAAAGTTCGCCCATCCTCGCCCTGCTGAACGAGAGCTTCATCAGCAGCTGGTCCCTGGTGAAGGAGCTGGAGGAGCTGCAGGTGAGGCTCACACCCTGCTGGGGGTGCCAGGGGCAGGGGAGCTCCCTCCTGTGCCGGGGGGATTTTTGTTCCAAACCCTCCCTGTCCTCGGCCACTGCGGGGGCCAAGCAGACACCAGATGGAGGCAGGCTGAGAAGTGGCACAGTGACCCCCTTGGCTCTGTCCTGGTGCCAGTTTTAAAGCTAAACCAGATGCTTCTCTGCGAGACAGCCCTGCCCAAGGCCTCTGGTGCCATCAGCCAACTGACTTCCCTGCAACCCAGGGGGCAACCAAATAACCAAATAACTGTCTGAACCCTGAGGCTCCTGACTGAGCCTTTCCCCACTTCTGAGCCTGTGCTGTCAGCTGGGATCAGTCACAGAGCTGGAGACTCTGGGAAAGGCTGGAATCAGACTGCTGGTGTGATGGGGTGATTTTATTGTCTGGGGAGAAAATCTGCAGCTGAAATGCGAGGGAGCCTGAAAGGGAGTGGGAAAGCAGCCTGTGAGAATGGTACCAAGCTACCACCACGCTGCAAAGCAGCTCTTTGCTCCCCCCCTCCCTCTCTCCTGAGTCCTGTGTGCTCCCCCTGTGCCATTCTGCCACTTCTGGGGTGTGCAAATGTGTGTTTTTGGTGTCTCCCTGCAGAGCAACAGAGAGAATGAGTTCTACAGCAAACTGGCCGAGCTGCACCTGGAGAAATACAACTTCCCCGTGGAGATGATCATCTGCCTCCCCAACGGCACGGTGGTAGGGCTGGAATGTGTTCTCTGCAGGGTCTCCACTGCCCCAGCCAGGCCCTGGCCCCTCGAGCCTTTGTCCCTCTACCCAGAAATCTGAAACAAATGAGATTTTATCCAGAGACAGAGCAGCAGCAGCTCTGGACAGGGGCAGAACAGACTTGAACCAAGTGTGATTCCTCACTGTCCCTGAGCTTTGGGAAACCACTGTGGCTTTGTTTCCTGCACCCATGGCCCTTTGTGCTCATCCTTTGAAGAAAATCTCCTGATCGAGTTCTGGGTGGTAATTTATCTCTCCCTTGACTCCCCAGACTGGTCACAGCAGATCAGACATTAGTGAGCCCACGCGCTCTGGATCTGCTGTGCTCCCCCCACAGCCCTTCCCCCTTGGATTTGGGGAACAGTTCCTGACACTTGGCAGCGTGGTGCTGTGTCAGATGCTGGGCTGGGCTAATCCTGGCCAGACACCAGCTGGTCACATCACACCTGCAGGGTCCCCTCGCTGTCTCTCCATGGGGCTGTGGGCTGTGACAAACCTCAGCTCTGTGGGCAGCAGCCACGATGGGTCAGTGTCCTCCTTTCCCAGCTCCGTGGGGCAGCAGGAAATGTTGGAAGCTCAGGTGCTGGTTTTGCAGCACCCCAGGCTCCATCTCCCCAGCTCTTGCTCACAGACACGATCTGAGCCTCCATGATTTTTCCCAAATCGCCTTCATCTTCTTCTTAACCCAAGCAAGGGGTCAGCACCCTTGGGGGGAAGATCACACATTTTTCTCTGACTGTAAAATTCAGACCCAAATCCTGGTTCCTGAATTAGCATTTGCAAAGAATTAGGTATTCTGTAAGAGCTGTTACAGCCTTGTCACCTCTGTCCTGGCTGCAGGCCAAGGCAGTGGCTGGGGAATTGTTCTGACCCTTAGAAGTCTCCTCTCATCTGTTTTCTTTGCCAGATTCACCATATCAATGCCAACTATTTCCTGGACATTACTTCTATGAAGCCTGAAGATGTTGAAAGCAGCATCTTTAGTTTCTCGACCAATTTTGAAGACCCTTCAACTGCAACATACCTCCAGTTCCTGAAGGAAGGGCTGCAGAGAGCAAAACCCTACCTGCAGCCCTAAAAACAGGCACCTGGATGCCCCACTGAGATGGCCAAAGACTTCAGAGATCTATTTTGGTTACAGCTACTCCTCCTCATCTCCGTGCCAGACGTTGGTGTTGAACTGCAGGCAATTCCAGGCCAGGGCTGTGCTCTGGCTCTTGGTTTGGGGCTGAGTTCTGGGTGGTACCAGTTTACACAACCTGCCCTTTTCAGTTCAGACACATTTTTACAGGAGTGAAAATACTTGAATCCATTCCCAGCGCACATGCCTGGGTGTGCCACCCACCCTCATTTCCTTGCAGCTCCTGCTGAGACTGGTGGAACTGGTGTAACCCCAGAATTGCTGATCTCCAGGGCTGTTGCTGAGCGTGGGGAGCAGCGTTGCCATTCCGACCGAACACTCGTGGTGAGGACAGAACCCAGCAGCCCTGAGAAGCTCTGCTCCCACCTCGGGGGCAGCCTGGCGTCCTGTGGAAGCTCTGGACACTGACAGTGACAATCTGCATGACAGGACTGCGGCTGGGGTGTGCAGCCACGAGCTGAGGATGAGCTCTGGAGCAGCCCCCAGCGCCCTGTGTGACCTGGTGGCCTCGCTCAGGCAGGGTCTGTGCCCCTGAGGGTGGCACGGGGACATCAGGGGACATCAGGAGTGGGCACCAGGGCGCTGAGGTTTGGTGCAGCTCAGAGGGGTCAGGTGAGGATCAGTCTGAGAGCCCCAGGAGCTCCCCCAGGGACCCCAGGCTAAAGGACACAGCAGGGAGCAGTGTCCCACGCCTCCATCCATCCCAGGGCTCCCTCCCCAGCAGCTCTGGGAGCCTCTCCCAGTGTCCCCTTGGAGCTGGAGCTCTGTCCATGTTTGCTTTGAGCTTCCCAAAGAGGTTGGGTGAGGAACCGTGAAGTTCCCTCTGGGAACTGCCCTGAGAGCATCACCCAGCTGAGAACTGGGCAGTTCTAAAAGCCAGAAGTACGAAAGATATTTTCAGGATTTTTTTCCAAAGAGGTTGTTCTGACACAAAGCCATTATCCCTTATCTGAAGCCACCCTAAGCAGTTGCTCCTACTCTGTGCCAATGCCTGGACACAGAGTGAGCATCATTTTGTAATCTGGAGAAGGAAAGGTTAAGTGAAACGGGTTTTAAGGCATATTCCTACAGACACGTGAGGAGACAAAGCATCTTCAGTAGCTGCCTGCAGCCAGCCCTGGCTGGTGATGCTTTTTCTGCTCTCTGAAGCACAATTTTGCTGGACCAAATCAAATTAAGGGAAAAGCCTTTTTTTTTTTTTTTTCTGACGAGGTATTTTCATTCCTGGGCTCCAGGTCCTGGGAGGAGCCTGGGGGTGGCAATTACCCTGTCCCAGTCCTGTCCATGCCTGAGCCTGGAGACTGAGCTTAGCTGCACCTCTGGGCTGAACCAGTGTCACTTCACTAATTGCTCTAGTGAGGTTAATTAATTACCCCGGGATGTTTCTCAGCGTTGGCTTTGTAACTATGCATTAGCTCTGCACTTTCTGACACTCCAGTGTGACAGGCTGGGGTCCGGCCGTGCCAGAGCCTCCAGGCAGCCTTGGAGACAGAGCTCCTGTCCTCCCTCCAGGGACTTGGATCCCTTCAGGGCTCCAGCTCGGAGGAAGCCTTCGGGATCCCACCACGCACCCGTTTATCCTCATGACCTCCCTGCAGCCACCTCCGAGCGCTCCTGGCAGAGCCCGGGAGAAGGGGATGAGTCTGGACGGTGGCAGAGGGAGCCCAAAAGCCACCCCCAAGCTGGAGCAGCCTGGCGGATCCCGAGGGGTCAGAGGGGACCCGCCAGTGTCCCCTTGTCCCCTGTTAACCTGCCGAGCTGCCCTGTCACTGTCCCCCCGCCGCCGTGGGGGTCTGCGGGCAGCAGCGGCCGCCCGAGGCTCCATCGATCCGTGCCAAGCGTCCGTCCCCTCCGTGTGCCCCGTGTACCGTGCCCATTCCCTCGGGGAGCGGGTCCCGCTGTCGCCCCTGCCGCGCCTTGTGACGCCCCGGCCCCAAAGCCGCGGCGGGCCCGGGCCGATGCCGGCCGGGAGGGGCGGCGGAGCGGCCCCGGTAAAAAACCATCCGTGCAGCCTCCAGCTCGGCCTCCGCTCTCCTTCCTGCGCCGGGGGCTGCGGCCGGGCGGGCGGGGGGCGAGCCGGGGCCGTGGGCTCCGCACCGGCGTGTCCCCGGTGTCCCCTCTTCACCGGCGTGTCCCCGGTGTCCCCTCTTCACCGGGGTGTCCCCAATGTCCCCTCTTCACCGGGGTGTCCCCTCTCCCCGGGCTGTCCCCGCTGTCCCCGGGCTGTCNTGTTCCCCGGGCTGTTCCCCGGGCTGTCCCCTCTGTCCCCCGGGCTGTCCCCTCTCCCCGGGCTGTTCCCCGGGCTGTTCCCCGGGCTGTCCCCTCTGTCCCCCGGGCTGTCCCCTCTCCCCGGGCTGTTCCCCGGGCTGTTCCCCGGGCTGTCCCCTCTGTCCCCCGGGCTGTCCCCTCTCCCCGGGCTGTTCCCCGGGCTGTTCCCCGGGCTGTCCCCTCTGTCCCCCGGGCTGTCCCCTCTCCCCGGGCTGTTCCCCGGGCTGTTCCCCGGGCTGTCCCCTCTGTCCCCCGGGCTGTCCCCTCTCCCCGGGCTGTTCCCCGGGCTGTCCCCGCTGTCCCCAGCCCGGTGCCGGCGCCTGCGCCGCGGCCCCGGAAGGGCGCGGGGCGGGTTCTGGTTCTGGTTCCGGGCGATGGCGGCGGAGGGGCCGCGCACGGCGCTGGCAGCGGGGCCGAGCTGCGCCGCCGGCCCGCAGGTACCGGGGGGTCGGGGGGTCGGGGGGGCCGGGGCGGGCCCGCGGGCCCGCTGCAGCCGGCCNGTTGCAGTGAGCGAGAGGAGCGCGGTGCGATGAGCGGCCGGCGCTGAGCCAGCGGAGATGGACGCGGAGGCCGTGAGTGACACGGGGCCGGGACACCGCCGCTGTCCCCTGCCCTGCCACCTTCCCCCGACGCCTTTCCCTGGCCCCTTCCGCGGGCACCTGTCCCCGTAACTGCCCCAAAACCTTCTCCCGACGCCTTTCCCCAGCAGCAGCCACGGGCACTGCCCCCGGCACCTTCGGACACTTCCTGTCCCCAGACAGAGATCTGTCACCTCACTGCCCCCCCGCCCCCAGCTCAGAGGGACAGTTTGAAATGCTCATCAGGAATTTCGGGTCTGTCAGCGTGGTGCAGAACGAGCTCCAGCAGTAAATCAATTATCGGGTGTGCTGTGGGCTGAGCTTTGTCGCTGTGGTGTTCTCTGCCCAGAGCCTTGTGAGTGTGACATGGGCAGAGCACTTCACTTTTGTGTCCAGTTCAGAAGTGTCCAGAGGGCTCTACAGCATTTGCTGTTTCTGGAAACACCCCAAGGCTGTTCCCCGTGGCCCTGAGCTGGGACAGGCGTTGGACAGACTCGTCACTTGCTGTCACCCAGGAAATGTTCAGCCTTGTCCCAGAACGGGTCAGGTGGGAAGGGGCCGCTGGACCAGCCTGGTCCAGCCCCCCTTAGGCAGGGCCTCCTAGAGCAGGTTCCTCAGCATCACGTGCAGTGAATATCTCCAGGGAAGGAGACTCTCAGCTGCCCTGGGATATTTAACAGTGCTGCTTGTACTAAAGATGGTGAGAAGGCAGGAGTGTCCCTTGAGTGACGCTTTCTTTTGATGTCATTTTCCTCCTGGGCCCTTGGCGTGTTGCTGTTTTCCTCTTTTTGCCAAGTTTTCCCTTGTGAAAATGCCTGTTGACAGTGCCTGTTACTGGGTGCTTTTAGCTTTCAGTCCTGAAGGCCCTACAGCCATGTTCAGAATCTCCTGCGCCTGTCTGGCTGTCACCTGTGTTCAGCTGAACACAGTTCTGTGAAATGGGGACAGATATCACCAGGTTCTCAATTAAAAGTGAAGAGATAAATAGTCAGAGATCAGACTCTTGACGGATTCGGAGAATTTCCAATTTAATTAATTTAATGAAGGGCACTGATTTGAGATGTTAATTGTGCGCTGTGGGTTCTTGTAGACCATCCCCATCTGGCAGAACAAGCCCCATGGCTCAGCTCGCAGCGTGGTCAGGATGATCGGCTCCAACCTCCCCCTGAAGCCCTGTCCCAGGGCCACCTTCGAGGTGAGTGACCCTGGGCTCGGGGTGGCTGGAGGAGCTGGGGCAGGACGAGGCACTGCCATCAGATGCTGTTTTGCCCCCACACATCTGCAGAGCTGTAGCCACAAAACCCCCACCAGTACAGTTAATTTTAAAAATACTTCTTTTATTTTTTTTTCTTTAATCCTGTTCTTGTAAAGCGATCATTGGCAACTTGGGGGAATCCCTGCTCAGGCAGTGCCTGAGCTGGAGGAGATGGAGGGGTGGAATTGCTGCCCCAGGGCTTTGCTGTGTGACCTCCAAGGAGCCCTCTGGGCCCGTTCCCAGGGATCGTGGAGTCCCTGACGTCACCCTTGGGCTGGCAGAGTGCTGCACGTGGCCTTGGCAGCGCCTGGCCTGCATCAAGTGTCCCTCCTGCCTCAGACACGCAGCAGGAAGGAGCAGGAGCCAACACAGGGCAGCACAGCAGTGCCCAGACACGAGGGGTTTGTTCCCCAGCTCAAAAAACTCAAACAGTTGTGCAAACTGAAGGAAAGCTGCTGGAGTTGCTGTTGTGCATCTGCCAGACACAGCTGCCCCCGAGGGCAGGGGCACTGACAGCACACCCAGGGCAGCTCCAGGAGAGCAAACACCATCTCCTAGCAGTGCTTCCTTCCTGCCAGGTTCTGCCAAGTGTCTCAGATCTGTATTTGAATGATGTGCCCCCCGTCCCCACCTTGGCTGACATCGTGTGGATCGCAGCGGACGATGAGGAGACCTACGCCAGGGTCAGGTCGGTTTTTATCTGCTGGTTTCTGTCACAGAGCTCAGGCCAGACACTGCTGGAATGACCACAACTTCCAGTCTTCCCAGGGTCTGATGTGGTGGCTCTTGAAAGACATTTTTCCTGAGAGGAGGGGGAAAGAAAATGACAAAGTACGCTGAGAGGAATTTCTGCAGGAAGTGCCAGGAGCCTGTGCCATGCCATGTTTCACTTGCTGGTCTGGGCAGGGTAACCCCCTGCCCCAGGGTGTTTTCTGGTCAAGAGGTGGAAGGGTTGAGTTCTCCCAGGGCTGAAATGCCCTGTCCAGCCTGGCCTTGGACACTTCCAGGGATCCAGGGGCAGCCACAGCTTCCTCAGTTCCTTGTGCTGCAGAGATGTGCAGCAGCACAGCGCATCTGCACCTCTGGTGGCACACAGAGGCTTCATTTGTTTTGTTGGAGGCTCTGCTGCCCTCAGGGGAGGCCAAGCTTTGTCCTGGGGAGATTTGGACCTCGTGGCTGACAGGTTTTTGTCCCCAGGAGTGACACTCGCCCGCTGAAGCACAAGTGGAAGCCGAGTCCCTTCACGGTGATCCAGAGAAACGCCTCAGTGCCCAACCTGAGGAAGCAGGAGGAGAAGCTGCTGGCCCTGAAGAAGCCTGGCTTGCCAGCGCTGAGCCGGACCACAGAGCTGCAGGATGAGCTGAGTCACCTCCGGAGCCAGATCGCAAAGATTGTGGCTGCAGAGTCAGGTGGGGTCACGATGAGCTTTATTTCTGCTGGGGGCCGAGCTCTGGTCTTTCCTCCAGGCTCACTCAGGGCTGTTTTCCAGCAGAGCCTTGGGGGGATGTTGGCTCTGGGGGCAGCTCAGGGCTGTGTTTAGATTTACATTCTGTTGTGTTGGGGGAAAACCTGTCCCACGAGGTTTGGTGGGAGCTCACCAATCCACCTCTTGTTCCCTCTTGCAGCCTCTGCCCAGCTGACACCAGACCTGTTATCTCCAGGGAGCTCAAACGCCTCTTCTCCTGTACATTGTTTTGGACCCTCTTTCCAGTCCACCACGTCCTTTGTGATCAGCGACATCACGGAGGAGGAGGCGGAGCTGGAGAGCCCCGAGCTGCCCTCGGTGTCCGAGCTGCCCTCGGTGTCCGAGCTGCCCCCGGTGTCCGTGCTCTGCTCCGCCTCCGAGAGCTGCCGGCCAGAGCCGAAGGACCCCGACGACGAGGACTCCGTGTCCCTTTCCAAGGCCAGCAGCTTTGCTGACATGATGGGAATTCTCAAGGACATTCATAGGATGAAGCAGAGCAAAGACCTGTAAGTGCTTCCTGAAGTTCTCCTTTTGTTTTGTGTCAAATCCTTGCGGAGCCTGGACGTGGCACTGGCTGCTGGTGCTGCTCTGGGTCCTTCGTTCCTGGGGAAAGGCCTGGTTAGAGCAGAACTTGGTAACAGATCCTGGGGTTTTTCCTTTCTGGGATAGGAAATAATGGAGAATTTTCATGGGGGAAATACCTCTTTTAGAGCACAACTTGGTAACAGATCCTGGGGTTTTTCCTTTCTGGGATAGGAAATAGTGGAGAATTTTCATGGGGAAAATACCTCTTTTAGAACAGAACTTGGTAACACATTCATGGTTGTTTTTGTTGTTGGTTTTTTTTCCCTGGGTAGGAAATAGCGGAGGGGAATTTAAACTGCTTATCCCAAAGTTTGGCTGTTCCAGCTTGTTCCCCTGACAAAAAGCTGCGTTTGCCCAGGTGCAAACCAGCCCTGTGTGTGTTGGCAGCTTTCAGAGTGAGGAAAGTGCTGGTCTTAGCCCTCATCACATTCCCAGGCAGCTGGGAAGCTCAGCAGCTTTTCCAGCATGGAATACACAGGGATTTAACACGTGGAGCTTCTCAGCTTCTGTGGTTCTTCATCTGGCCCAGCTCTGGGTGTGGGCAGGGTGAGTTTGCACTTGTCTCACGAGGAGCTGACAACTTCTGATCACGAGAACTCCTGAAGCTGCTCCATGGACAGGATCCTGCCCAGCTGAGAAAGTTCCTTCTGCAGTGCTGGCTGTGCCACCTGCCTTTCACCCGCTCAGTCCCCATGTTTTTCATTCTGCTGTGTGAGATTCCTGGCCAGAAACACCACGCTGGGTGGTGGCTGTGCACAGTCCTGTGCCTAATTTGGTTTAAAAGGAATCAGATCCTCAGCGCTGAAAAAATTGAAGTCGGATGAGAGGAACACGCTCAGCTTCCACACCCAGAGCATCAGGGGGTGTCACACCTCCATCCCTCACAAAATTCACCCCTTTGCCCTGGTTTTCCCGAGGGGAGCTGCCAGATCCCTCTTCCTGGGGTGCAGGGTGGGCAGAAGGACCCCAGGACCCATCCCCTCAATCCTGATTTTCCAGAGCTGGGCCGTGCTCCTGCAGGGAATGCAGTGACACAGAGACTGCAGCTGAACCGTTTCCCCCTCATCAGCTTCTGTGCCTCAGCCTCTCCTGCACACAGCAATGATGCTTTGGGGTCCTTACAGCTTAATTAAAGCTGTCTGAAGAGCTGCAGGTAGCCGAAAAATGAAGTTAATTACTGACGTTCATTCTTTGATGAGCTTTAATTCCTGATTCTGGTGCCGTTGTGGAGCAGCCCCTGTGCTCCCCCAGCTGTACTGGGCAGCACTGGGAAGCCTGAAGAGGGTCAGGTGCTCTGTAAGTGGAGGAAAAAAGATGCTTAAAGATGCAAAAGATGCTTGAAAAGATAATTTCATCAATGTTCCTGTGCTGCTGCTGTGTAGGACTCAGTGCTTAAACTCAGCCTTGGTGTTTAAACTCAGCCTTTGTGTTTAATCTCGGCCTTGGAAGCTTCAGGAAGGAGTGAGGAACTTGCAGAAATGTGCCTGTTTCAGCAAATGTGAACTACAGCCTGTTCAGTGTCTGATGGAAATGTTCCAGGGGGATATTTTTTTTTTCTGTCTTTTAGGAGTTTAAAACTCCCATGATGTTTTCTGAGCAAGGGAGGACTTCAGCTATGAAAAAAACAAAGCTCTGAAATTATTATTACAGGTTGTAAACAAAACCATGGTACCTGAGGGAATAGAAATGAGTTTTGGCCTCCTGAGAAAATAATCTTCTCAAAGGAGCTGCTTGTGTGAACTTGCTGAAGGAGGCAGATTGCTCTGAGAACGGGAGAACTCGAGGGGTGGAAGGAAATCTACACCAGCCCTGCTTTAAAATGCCTGGAATCTCCCGTGCTGGAATGGGGGAGCAGAAATCCATAGTGCAACAAAATTAATGAAAAAACAGACACTGCCGGGAATTCCCCCCCAAACACCTCACTGCTGGTTGAGTTATATGGAGGGGATGTAGGCTGTAAATAATTAATGAAGTTTTGGGTTGATTACTTGTTATTAGCACAGTGGAATAAGAATTACCCAGAGCTTTGAGGGTGAGATTTCCAGGATCCCCCTGGAGCCACAAAATGAGCTCCAGGTGAGTTCCAGGTTTTCCACCCCGACAGGAAAGGGCTGGATTTTCCCTCTTTTTGTTGTTTTGCGCTGTTTTTCTTGCACCTCATCCCGTTGTGAGAGCATCTGCTGACAAGAGCTGCAGGGAAGCACTGGAGACACTCCAGCCAGAGCGTTAATCAGGAATTTTGGCTCCTGTCTGGGCTGACTCCCGGTGCTTTTGTCCCCCTGCAGGAACCGCCCTTCCATGAAGGAGGAGGACCCGGCCGTGCTCATCGCTGAGGTCCTGAGGAGGAAGTTTGCCCTGAAGGATGAGGACCTGGCCCTGAAGGAGAAGTGATGCTGCTGTCACTCAGTTCTGTAAGCAAAAGCGTTTATGCTCCCAAAAGCTCCTCCTCAGTAGCTGCCTTCTCCTAAGGATTGAGCCTTTTGCCTCTTTTATTAATCAGACATTTATTAATGGTTTGTGCACCGGACACTTCATTAGGAGAGACCCTCCGGATTTGATGTGTTTTCCACGTGTTGTTCTATTTAAGAAAAACCTTTTTAAGAAGATGGAAGCTCTTTTCCACCCGTGTTTTGCTGTTGGTGGCTGGTGAGGATCTCCCGGAGTGCTGCTGGATGAAGTTCTTTCTACCTGCACTTTTCCTTAGGTTCCAGTTAAGCATTAAGCTGTAAGGATAGAACCAGTTCCCATTTCCAGTCATGAACAGGACAGACCTCCAGTCCTTTGTCCTGACTGCGGTACAGAGCTGCTGAGAACGAGCTCACGAATGCTTCCAGCTCTCCAGGGCCTTGGGGGCTGTTGGATCATGGTGGGAAAAGGCGTTTTTTCCCAAAAAAAAACCCCTCGCCCAGGTCTGAGGGATTTCGTGTGCCCTGGGTGTTTCTTATCTCACAGATCAGCCCACAGTTGCATGACAGAATGGCCTTAATTTCTTGCCAGTAATTTAATGTTCCATTACCAGTCCCTGCATCCCCGCCCTGTGTTTTATTTCGCCTCCAAAGGTCTATTTATTGACGCACCGATGCAAAGGGCCGAGCACCCCAACCAGACCAGGGAAGGAGGAGCTTGGCCTTGGCTGTGGCTGCAGTTCCCCCTCACTCAGAGAGGCCTCCCCCAGCTCCACGTTCCCTGCAGTGTCCCTCATGGCTGTATTTAAAGTATGATTTTTTTTTTCCTTTATATAAAATGGAGCCTTAATAAGACGCCGATGGTCCGTGGGGTTTTTGGTGCGCCGGGGTCGGGGTGGGGCTGGTGTTTGGGGCAGCCTGGGGAGGCTGGGATCCCAGCTGAACACGTTCAGGTGCCCAGGGGCTTTCTTAATCCACCTTGATTTCCTTGACAAATTAAATCATCATCCCCACCTTAAAAACGAGAGGTTTTCATGGCCGGGAGAAGGATGCTGTAAGAATTCATCAGTTTTAGAGGGAGCTCCTCCCTCCTGGTGCACCCCCAGAGCCCCTGGATGATGTGATCGTTGTCCCTGTCCCCACAAGACTCCTCTGCACGAGGGTTTGGTGGATTTTTGGTGGATTTTTGGCCCTGCCTGTGGAGGTGGAGCTGTCAGCAGAGTCCCTGCTCTGGGAATGTGCTCCCAGTGCAGCCAGGACAGCACAGGCTGGGATCCTGACTGAAACAGCCAAACCCTCCTAAACAAACTGCAGCGTTTTATTTGGATTAAAGCAACGTCTCAGAGAACAAAGAGGTGCTGGGGTGCTGCACCAATGGGTTCACTTCCCAAATCCTGCTCCCTTCCTCAGCAGCACCCCCACAGTGCTGCCCAGAGCGGGCTGGGGTCACTCACCAGTGCTTGATGACCCTGTTCCCCTCCGAGTCCTGCGTGAACAGGGCCTCGGAGCCCAGGGGCTGCCTGGGGCTGGGGCTGTGCCTGCCCCTGTCCCCGTGAGCAATGACCCTGTTCCCTTGGGAGTCCTGCGAGAAGAGCTGCCTGCAGGACCCCCCCGGGACCTGGCCCCGCTCTCTGAGGGGCTGAGCTCCCGCCGGGCTCCGGGGAGGGGAGCAAACCCCTCTGGGAGCAGCCCCTGGGACCGGGTTTGTGCTCTCAGGCCCAGCAAAGCCCGTGCCAGGATCAGCTCTGCTCCAGGGCTGTGGTTTCCTGCTCCCTGAGGCCGTTTCTCCGGGAAACAACGGGGATTTGTCCCCGTGAGCCACGGTCCCGCTGCGCTCCCAGCACCAGGAATCCCCCCCAGCCCCACGGGAGGCTTGGCTCTGGCTCCGAGGCTCCGCTCGGAGCTCCAGGGGAGCCAGAGGTGTTTTCCATGCCCGGGATGTGCCCTGCAGCCCCTGCCCAGCTCCAGGGGGCTCTTCCTGGGCTCCCTCCAGCTGTGGCAAGGTCAGGATCTTCACAGGGCAGGCAGCCCGAGGAGCCCCAGCGTCCTTGCAGTCTTTGTTTGGGGTGGAAGGAGTCGGCCTGGCGTTTTCCTTGTCTCTTTCATCTGGAAACAACAGGGGATCGGTGAAAGCAGCCCCATTTCATTTCCCAGGGTTCATCACCACCCACGGCATCACTGCTCTCCTGTGGGTGTCCCCAGCTGTCCCCCTCCAGCCCAGCACTGCCACCACCCCACAGCGATCCCCCCACGGAGGAACAGCACCCACAGCTGCTTCACATCAGCCCCTCGAGTGAGGCACCAGAGCTGCACCTTCAGCTGCTCAAAGCTACCAAAAAACCCCCACAGAACTCCCCGGGGGAACTGCCCTGGCCCGATGGAGGCATCAAGTCCCACGTTTGCCTCCGAAACCATTTAATATAAAATCCAAGCTCTCAATACCAGCCAGCTCCTCCTTCCTGGGAGTTCAGACCTTTACCCTCTGCACCGGAAAATGAACTTTTCTGCGCAGCAAAGCCGCCGAGAGATGAGAGATGGGCTTGTACCACCTGAGCCTCCTTCCCCGGGGCCCCGGGTACCTGCGTGGGAGCTGAAGAAGCTGGGGATGGTGGTTTGCCTGGTGCCAGGCTGTGGGAGCAGCACCGGGCTGCGTTTCCTCTCGGGAATTCGGGCCAGTGCTTTGAGCTTGGTGCTCGGGGGCTGCGGGAAGGAACAAGTGAAAAATATTAAAAAATATAAAAACCAACTCCACCCCTCTTCCAGCACTGTGGCACAGCTCCCACCTTCATTAAATGGCATCAGAATGATCCGGGTTGGAAATCCCCAGAATAGTTGGGGTTCAGGAACCTCTGGAGATGTCCCAGTCCAACCCCCCTGCCCAGGCAGGGTCACCTGGAGCAGGTGACACAGGAACGTGTCCAGGTGGGTTTGGGATGTCTCCAGAGAGGGAGACTCCAGGCCCTCCCTGGGCAGCTGTTCCAGGGCTCTGCTACCCTCATGGAAAGATGTTCTTCCTCATATTAAAGTGGAACTCGTTGTGTTTTATTTTATGGCCATCGCTCCTCATCCTGTCACTGAGCAGAGCCTGGCACCATCCTCTGACACCCCTCGGGGATATTTTATGGATTGATGGGATCCCCTCTCAGCCTTCCCTGCTCCAGACTGACCAGGCCCAGCTCCCGCAGCCTCTCCTCATCAGGAGAAGCTCCAGACCCCCGAGTGAATCAATCCCACGCGGTGGAACGCCGCGGTTCCACGGAGCCGAACGCCTCGGCTCTTCCCGAAGGATCCCCCGGGGCTGTACCGGCCCCGCTGCAGCTCCCGGCCCCCGGGCCGCTCCCGGGCTCACCCGCGCCGGGCCCCGCTTCAGCTCCGCCGTGTCCAGCCACACGCCGCAGGCCTCGGCCGGGGCCGCGCCGCCGCCGCGCCGCCGCCTCATCCCGGGGCTCCCAGGGCTGCCCGGCTCCCGGTCCCGGTCGCTGTTCCAGTCCCAGGTTCCCGGTCCCTGTTCCCGTTCCCGGTCCCCGGTTCCCGTTCCCGGTTCCCGGTCCCGGTTCCG
>VZTG01006316.1:96261-110158 GCA_013397845.1 Melanocharis versteri
CTCAGAGCCATGGTCACCTCAGAGCCACGGTCACCTCAGAGCCACGGTCACTGCAGAGCCACGGTCACCTCAGAGCCACGGTCACTGCAGAGCCATGGTCACCTCAGAGCCATGGTCACCTCAGAGCCACGGTCACCTCAGAGCCATGGTCACTGCAGAGCCACGGTCACTGCAGAGCCGTGGTCACCTCAGATCCGTGGTCACCTCAGAGCCATGGTCACCTCATGGCTGTGGTCACTGCAGACCCATGGTCACCTCATGGTCGTGGTCACCTCAGAGCCATGGTCACCTCATGGCCGTGGTCACTGCAGACCCATGGTCCCCTCAAATCCGTGGTCACCTCAGAGCCACGGCCACTTGCCTTGAGACCTTGGTCACCTCAGAGACATGGCCACCTCAGGGCCACGATAACTTCAGGGCTCTTGGTCATCATCAAGATGACCACGGTGTCCCTTTGGTCGTCTCAGGGTCACAGCCACCACAGGACAGCCTCAGAGAGGTCCCACAGTGTGTCTGGGGGCCGGGCCACCCTCTCCTTGGGGTGACACCGGCGAGCCCGAGCACATGCAGAGAAAACCTCATTTGTGCAGGTTCCATGGAATGGGCGCGGTGGCTCCGTGCGGATCTGCCCTGGGAACGTTCCCCTTCCCAGGACAGCGCCACTGCCAACCCCGCAGAGGTGTTTCACTCCCAAACCTGCTCCAAACAAATTCACTCCACGTCCACGTGTTCCACACAAATGAGTCCCGTGGAATTCCCGGGGCGGTTTCCACGCTCCAGCCACGCCAAGAGTAAATCCGCACAAAAGGCAGATGGACACACGACAAAATCCTCTGCTACAGCCCCAGCCCAGCAGCCTCTGCACCCACAATCCCAAAAAAAGCACTTTTCTGGGACCCCCCCCTTGCCGTGCACCCTCTCAAACCCAAGGATTTTGCACCAAAAAAGAGGAATCCTACCTTGCAGAAGGTTAATATTGTGACAGAAAGGCAGGAAGCTTTCAAAACAGAGATTATTTTAAACACTTGCCCTGTTTTTTGCTGATCTGACGTCTATTTCCATGGAAACCACATCCAGCCGCCGAGCTGCTAGAATTGGGAGAGGCTCCTGCCGTGGTGGGCACGGGAAGAGCCATTTTCCAGCTGCGTGGTGGAACCTTTTTGCGGGATGGAAGGGATCCCGGGTTCAAAATCTGAAACCTGCGGGGGCTGCTTGGCCCTTTGGGATCACTCCCGGCAGCTCCGTGGGGTTCCCGGCTCCATCCCAGGGAAAACACACCCGTGTCACCCACAACACGTGTGTTTTCCAAGGAAACATCTTGAGCGCTTGGATGCAGTGTGGTGGGAGACAAAGCAGCCAAGAGCCCCTGCCACCAGCCTGTGTTTCACTCCATCATTTATTAATTATCGCCCGGGCAGCCCAGCAGCGTGTTGGAGGCTTTAATATTAATGCTTTTGAGTCAAATCAGCGAGCTTATCCTGGGATGATCCCCAGATTTCCCAGAGGAAACAAGGCTTCCTGGGCTCGGGGCTTTTGGTCTGGTACCTGTGTGAGGGCCTTGAGTCAGTGCTCAGCCCTGGGGAGAGGGGGAGGAAATTTCCTTTGCAGCCTTTGAAGGAGGGATGCAGGCTGAGATCAAGCTGCGAGTCATGCCAGCGCTTCCCAGCTGATTTTCTGGGGGAAAAAAGGAAGGAAAAAAGAAAAAAAAAAAAGATCTTACTGTATCTTACCTTCCTTTGCAGATTGGCTTAAAAGCCAAAAATATTTCCTTCGGATAGGAACTGTCTTATGTAAGAGGCAACTTATTGACGAGCTGGGAAGAGGATTTGGGATCTGCTCTCAGCTCTGGCATTTTCCATGCCCTATCTTTTGGGATGAGACTTCTCCCCAACCCCTTTACAACACCTGGTTTTGATTTGAACCAAAATCTTTGAGCGCTGTTGTGATACAAAGAGGAACAAGAGCTCCCAGCAGGTGGAAAGACACGGAGGCGATCTCATTTTTTGGCCTTGTTGCAAGAGTTGTTTTATTTTTGGAGCGTTTCATAAACCCCATTTGTTTATGTGGCGTTTATTTTTGTCTGATCTCGAGGAGAATGGAGTGTATGAAAAGCTTTTATTTAATTTGCATTTGATTTGTGTTTATTGACACATTTACTGCGGTTCCAAACAGACTCTTCCCTCCTCAGCATGTGGCTGCGGTAGTTTTTATCTACTGGATTCCTTATCACCAACAAAAGCCTTCTTTTTGCTCTAATTCCAGTTTTACCACTAAAAGACCAGGCAGCAGTGGGAGAAACATCCTCCAACATGTCGCATTTAGCCCCAAAATGGGTTGGAGAAGCAAAACAGCGTCTCAAGCCCAAATTTAACACCAGAATGAATTCCTGCCAGATGAATTTCTGCCGTTTGAGGAGAATAAAGGATCCCGGCAGGACCTGCAGAAGGTATCCCCAGAGCAGGAAGGACAAAGGCTCCGTAAATCGGGAATATGACCAGTGGCTGTGGAGAATCCGAGCTGGTGATAACAGCACCCACTTCAAACCGTGCCCCTCGTGCTGCGGGCAGCTCCTCAGTGCTCAGGGGGGCTCAACCCCACCAAAACCCAAACCCGAGGCCCCTCAGCTCCGTCCCAGCCCCCCCTGCCGTGGGTGAAACACACCGATCCAGGTTTCGGCACAGGGCTCCCGGTGGGCGGGAATTTGGGGCCCGACGCGATCAGATTCAGCCCAAAGATTAAAGCCTCTGCTCTGATGTGCTTATCAAAACACCCCACAAAGAGGCTGACATAATTAGGTGACAACTCAGCCCACGGCAGCTCTTTTAACTTGCAAAAATATTTAATCTCCAATGAGAAAGTGTGGTTTCTGAGTGTTAAATTGCCAGCCCCAAGCACTGGTGGTGATGGAGGGATTGACAGCTTATTTGTTAATCAGAGGATGTTTTAGGGCACCTCGGTCAGTGATACTTGCAAGGGTCTGCTAGGGCTGGCAGCAGCCCCGAATTAGCAAAGTTTATTTTGAAACTAGAAATCCAATATATTATTTGACCTGAGTGGATCAGTGTGAGAGATTTAATAACCAGCCTGCCGGAGGAAGCAGTATTTTAAAAGGAACTCAGAGGTGGAGAAGGGCTACGAGATCTCCTTCAATCCACTCAATGACCTTAGAGGTTTTTTCCAACCTTAAAAATTCTTGATCTTCAGATAAAAACGCATTTTAATCCAAACGCAGCCGAGGAGCCCACGGGACTGAAGAACAAACCAAGATTTTTAGGGAGTGTCTCCCTCACAATGAAAGCTTTTCCACAGGCAGGAAACGTTTAAGGTAATTGATATTTGTTTACTGGAGGTGTTTAGGCTGGTACTATATTTATGCTGAAAAACACCATTAAGAAAATGTTCCCTTCGGAATAAATTTGCACTTCCCAATGCGCTGTTGGAAATAATTGAATTTTTGCGGATCAGACAGGTTGCTTTATTTGAGAAATTCACTCAAAATCTGTTCATTCCTCCCTTAAATGAGACGAGGAAAAGTGCTGAGCACAGATGGTGACTGCGCCTGCAGCAACAGGGACGGAAATATCAATTAATTGCTTTGATATTGGGGCAACAGAGCCCTGAAATGCCACGTTCACCCCTCCAAATGCAGCCAGGGGACTGCGCTGCCTGATTCCCAAATTCCGTGGTGATGGGGGTGGCAAGGCTCTGGAGGACAAGAAGAATGTGAGATATTAATGAAATAAAGACAGGGGCTGCAGGAACACCGTTCCACTCCAAAAAAATACCCAAACACTCAGAAAGGGCCACAGACCCCGATATAAAGTCGGGGGTTCTCAGCACAAGAAGCTGCAGCGGGGTCTGGTCTTTCCCTCAAACAAACCCGCCTCTGACCCAGCCTGGGCCGGGGCNTCGGGTCTTCCCCCAAACCAACCCCGCCTCTGACCCAGCCTGGGCCGGGGCCGGCAGAATTCCCCTCCCAGCCTGCCCGTGGATGCTTTCCACCCTTTATTCCCTAGGAAAACGGGGGTTTAGGGGCGCAAACCCCCGCCCAGTGCTCTCCCCCAGCCCCCCCCGATAAACGCGGCCCCGAGCCCGGCCGCACGAATTCCGCGAGTTTCTCGGGAACAGATGGCCGGGGAGAGGCAGGGGCGAGGGAAAGGCTCCATGGCGAGCCCAACTATTATTAGAGAGCCGAGGATTCTCACCAGCAGCTCCCCCGGAGCCGCTCCCACGGGCGGGCGCGGCCGCGGCGCTGGCTCTTCGCCCCACGCGCGGATCCCGCAGGACATTCCCATCCCTGCAGGTGCGCTCTCCCTGCCCGAAACAGGACAGGTCCGCGTGGCTGCTGCCTCCCACCCCGCCCCCCGTGACCAGGAACACATTTTGGGAGCCATCCTGGAGATCTCCTCGCCCCCGAGCCTCGACCCGTTTCTCTGCATCCCCCCCGCTCCTCCCGTTCTGCTCCAAACCCGAGCCCGCAAATTTGCATTTCCATATGGAGCGCCGAGAGCTCCTGCTATTCCAGGCAGCCCGTAAACATCTCGCTGCCGAGGGTTCAGAAATAACCGTGCTGCTGCGAGCTGCATCGCCCTGCACGAGGGCCGGGGCTCGGGTTTTGGGCTTTTTCCGTGCCCTGATCCCATTCCCGGCGTGTCAGAGCCAGCCATTGCAGCTGGGATGCTGCGGAGGAGACGGTGGGATCCTGACAGCCACATGGAACAGCAATGCACGGAGGAGCTGTAAAATATTCAACAGCCACAGAACATTCCAGCACAGACATTCGCCGTGGATCTTTGAAAATAGGGGGGGGGGAAGCTGAAGAAAAGCTAGGTATAGCACTAATTATTCCCCTGCTCCTAATTAGTTGCTTGAATTTAAAATATGGATTCAGCTCCACCAGCAGCTCAGCGAGCCCATTGTGCTATTAATACATCCCTGGCGTGATATGGTTAAAAATACTCCCACCCTTTCGAGACAAAATGTGGCTTGGAAGTGTCAGGAGGGGAGGAGTTGAGGGATGGAAATCCTCTTAAAGGAATATGACTTCCCCAATATCAAACAAACAAAATGAATGGGCTCGTGACAGCCCCCAGACTGAGCCTGCTCCCACAAAGAGCAAAATCGAAAATAATTCTCAGTGCAGAGCTCTCGGGCCACCTGAAGCCAGAGCAGTTTCCCTGGCAAAATCAGTGCTCAGCCAAATGGGAAGAGGTTTTTATTTTTCAGGAGCTCTCCCGCCTGGGGAACAGGTGGATTTGCAGTTCTCGAGTGCCTGGGTCCTGCAGACTCCCAGCACGAGGCTGAAATTCCGGCCAAACGGCAGAATTTTGAAGTGTCCCCCCCTCCTCACATCTAGGGAGTGCAGGAGATCCCACAGCAACAGCCACAGCTGATTTCTCCGTGGAATATCTGTAGGTATTTATCAGGCACTGGGGGCCTCTTCCCACAGGATTTGTGAGCCAAGGAAATGAGTTTGGGGTGGGGTTTTACGGCAGCTTTGGACTTCGGTCCAGATCTGTGTTTCCACATTTTAGATCCTCTCAGGACAGGGAGCAGCTCCCCTCCCGTCTGCAGCGAGGATTCCGCATCCAAACGGGTTAATTCCTGCTCCCTTCCCCTGGAATCTCAGCAACACCAGCACGGGAACAATACCTGCACTTAACATTTGCTCCGTGCTGTTTGATCCCTTTTTTCCCCTACTAATTCGAGCCCGCGATAGATCAATATATAAATTAAAAGACAAAAGAACCTGACACATCCACTGTGGCTGGGAGAACAGACAAAGCCAGACTTTCTGGTGGAAAAACGTCCATCTTTTATACAATAAACCAGCAATCTGCTGCTCTACGCCAAAATCAACACCCTGAGAAGCACTCTCATGTGATGGGCAACACAAGGGCTTTGTTTTAATTAAATTAAAAATGAATAACTGCCCAAAAACAACCCCCAGCCAAGGCCTTGTGTGATGAACGTTGTCAGAGGGTTGTGATCGACACGAGACACCCTGGAGGGGTTGGGGGGCTCTGGTGTCACCCAGGGAGGGCTGTTGACAGTCTCAGCACCACGTTCTGGGGTGAAAATATGAGCTGAAGAGTTAAAAAGGAGGATTTGGGGTCTCCTCCTCAGCCAGCTCCCCACTTCCCATCGCACTGGGGGAAAGGCAGGAGCCGGCATCCACAGGCTGAGCTCAGCCTGTCCTTCCTAACATGGGGGAAAGCTGGATCCGGACCAAGATGCATCACTTCAATCTGTCTCAGTGGCTTTTTCAGAGCAGAGAGACCTCACACAGCCCCTTCTCTCCCTCAGTTTCCCTCCCCAGCCCTTTCCCCCCCTGTTTATTCAGGAATCATCCCTGGGGCAGCAAGAGACGGCTCCAGCCCGAAATGGGGCTTCTGCTGCAGAGGGAAAACTGCTGGAAAAACCAATTGTGCCTCAAAAATCTCCCGGGTGCTGCTGGCTGGGGGAACAGGAGCCCTCCCTGGCTGCAGTGGTGCAGTTTGGAGGGCAGGGAATGGGGAGAGCTCTGAGCCTGCAGCTCGGATCCCGAGGGTCTGTCCTGCCCCAGGGCCCGGCGTGGGAGGAACTTGGGAAGATTTCAGCGTGGAGCTGAATCCCTCGTGACTGGGAGCATCCAGGCTCCTCCGCTCAAGGATGAGGTGGTGAAAACTCGCTTCAGGGAGCAGGAAACTTGATTTTCCTTCGGGATCCCACCCAGAGCAAAGTTGTGATTTTTCCGGTGGAAAAATAGACCAACATGAAAGCAAGTGAACACTCACAAATCAAAGGGATTTAGGGAATTCTGCTCAAGGAGGTGCTGCCTGGGGTTGGGGTGGGGGCAGCCCTGCACCTGTGTCCAGGCTGCTCTTTGGGGCTGGACACTGAGCCCCCAGAGCTCCCACTGGGCACAGCTGGAAGGGCCCTGCACCTCCATGGGCTGTTGTGAATCCAACCCGTACTATTTTCCTTAAAAACACAAGAAAAAGGGAAAAAAAACAACCCAACAAAAACCACGAGAAGTCTTACGGTAATTACAAGGAGGTTTAACACGTGTCTGGATTTGCATTAATTAAATCGACAGGGAAGCTCCAATTGAGAAAATGAGGTTTTCTGTAAATGGCAGCGAGAGCTGGAGCTGGGAACTCCGGTTTGCTGCGGGGATGTGCAGGGATGTGCCGCTGGAAGGGGCTCCCAGGAGGGAGGGGTGGCCAGGAGGAGAAGGAGACTCAGCTCTGAGATGTGAGGAGCTGGAGCTGTGCTGACGCTGTGGGATTTCAGCTCCGGGAGTGGGAAGCTTTGGTGGGAGAGCGCAGAGAAGCCGTGGGGAAAAGGAATGTGTCCATTCATACCCCAGCCATGCTGCAAGCACAGCTGTGAGGGGAATATCAATGGGCAGCGCCGTTTGTTTTGTTTGGGGTTTGGGGTTTTTTTTTATTTTTAAAGCCACCGGTTTGAATATCGGAGCAGGGCAGGCACACAGGGATGCTTGGCTGGAAAGGAACCCTTCCAACATCCCCCAGGCTGCCATCCTGCACCTGGGGGCTCCCAGGGCCGACCCCCCAAAGTAACGGGGTCAGTGTTTCCTTCCCACATCCCTGAGAAAAAAATCCCCCCGGATTTAGGGATGTAAAACCCCCCCTAGTCCACATTCAACCCCATACCTCTGTGCTGGCAGCCCAGAGCTGGTGCTGGAGGCTGATCTCATCGTGGGATAACCTTTAACTCCTGCTTTTGGCCACAAAACCTCCCAGCGGGGCACGGGCAGCCTGGGGCAGCCCAGGACACCCCAGAGAGCCCCGTCCTGTGGCTGGGAATGATCCCAGTCCCTGCCTGGGGAGCACCAGCTCCGGCAAAGCTCTCCCAGCCCCTTCCTTTCCCATCTCCCAGGCCCAGCCGAGCGACCCCAGCAAGCTGGGATGTCGGGGTGCGCTGGGCTCGGGCTGGGGCAGGGTTAATGTCCGTGCAGTGTCTGGGCTGGGGCCGTGTTTGGGTTTCGCTGAGCGCAGGGTTGATAACACAGAGAGGTTTTGTTGTGTCTGAGCAGCCCTCGAACAGCGCCAAGGCCTCTCCTGCCCCTCGTGTCACCCCGGGCTGGGGAGCGCTGGGAGTCTGGGGGACACACAGCCCAGACAGGTGACCCCGACTGACCCCAGGGACAGCCCAGACCCCAGGGACATCCCAGACCATGCTCGGGATGTAAACCGGGAGGAGGAAGGGCGAAACACGGGGAGCCATGGGTTCATCTTCCCAACTCACCCTCGGAAGCGGCCGAACCCCTGCGTGCCCACGGGAAGCAGGGAATGAATTCCTGGGTTTCCCCTGCTTGCACACACAGCTTTCTCTTTCCCTTTCGCTATTAAACCGTCTTTAGCTCAGCCCACAGGTTTCCTCAGCCCTCTGGTTCTCTCCCCCATCGCGGCGGCTGCGTGGGGCTGGGGATGGAGCAGGCGAGGGAAAACACCTTCCTGGCGAGCTCCGCCGGGATTGGAGTGGAGACCTAGGGCAGAGCACCGCTCGGGAGGCAGCCTGGCCGAGGAGAGGGCTCCGGGCTGGATTTTAAAGCAGATGCAGGGAGCCGCTGAATGAGGAGAATGCCCTGCGATGGCTCCTGCACCGTGCATCCCACAGCAAACAGAGAGAGGCCGATGGAGCAGAGGGAGGAGGGTGTCTGCTCTGCCCAAGCGGCCTCGGCGCTTTTTTGAACTCTCTTCTGGCAGGATTTTTCTCCAGAGGCACAAAACCGGTGTGGGGATGTGGTGGTGGCCGGCTCTGGAGCGGGAGCAGGGGGACGTGGGGCCCGAGAGGAGGATGCCTGCCTGCTGCCCTGCTCCCCCAGCCCCCCGGGGACGGGGATGAGCAGCTCCCCGTGAACCGAAGGGTTAACGAGTGCCAGAGCCCCCCCGAGCTGCCGGTGCCTGCCACCCCCTCCCGAAAGCCTTTACATAAGAGCCTGCAGAATTCCCAGCCGGTCTCAGCGGTGCCGCCGCCGGGCCGCTCCCCCGCGGCTGCCGGCGCCCAGCGCGGCCCCGCCGATTCCAGCGGGGAAATGGGATTTGATTTCCGCACCAGTCGCTGTCTCTCGCTGTTAGACCGGGACCTGTCGGGCTCTGCGCGTCCCCCCCGGCTCAGCCGCACGATTGGCCACATCCAGCGACCTTGAATGTCCCCCAGTACGGCCCTGTCCCCCCGGGCCGCCACCCCCCAGCCTCAGCCCGGGGCTAGAAACGCCGCTTTGGGTGTAAAACGTTTAAAAATTAATATCTGGAAGGCTTGAAAGCGGCGGGGTCTGGCGGTCCTGTTCGCATCAGCCCTTTGTGCGCCACTGGCGAGTGGAGGAGACGTTGGAGATGATGTCCTGTCAGCCCAGGATGTCCTGTCAGCCCAGGGTGTCGCCTCCGCTGAGGGATGTCCCCTGTGCTGTGCCTTCCCCCGGGCCATCCCGGAGCATCCTCAGCCCCAGGGCTCGTCCTTCACTCGGCGGCTGGGAGACGAGGGCGCTGCCGCCGCGGTGACACGAATAACTCAGGCAGCGGGGCTGCTTTTCCACTCCCTCCTGCCCTGGGAGCGGGCTTTGCCGGCGCTCGTGTCACCCGCTGTCGCCTGCCCTCCCCTCGGTGTCCCCAGGAGCGCTGGGGACGGTGCGCGGGCAGGCGGAGCGGCAGGAGCGGGCGGCTCCCGGCAGCTGCCGAGCGGCGCGCCCGGATCCCGGCTCCCCGCTGCCTCTCCCACCGCAGAGCCAGCCAGGGCCCCGGGCAGCGGCTCTGCGGGACAAATCCCTGCAGCTCCCCCGGCTCCAGCCCTTCCTCGGGGCGGCTGAGGATCGGAACCCCCTCTAAAAGCACCCCTGGTACCCCTGGTGTGAGCCGGGATGTGCTGCGGCTGTTTCCCTCCCACCCCGAGGCCGATCCCAGGCCCCATCCCACATCCCTGCGCGGCTGGGGTGCTCGGAGACTCCTCCTTCCAGTCAGCCTGCTGAAAACCATCCTTCTTCTTTCCTCCTGCAGAGTTTAGGCGTGGAGTCAGCCATCTGCACGGCTTTCCAGGACAATTATAGGATTTTCCTTACCCTCGTGCTTGGAGCCCTGATGCTGCTGGGAAAACAGAACCACCCCCAACCCACAGCGAAGATGGGGATGGTCTTTAAAGGCCCTTCCAACCCAACCCCCTCCGTGGTTTCATTGCTCTGCGACAGCCAACTCTTTATCCCTGGGGATTTTATTCCCTCGGTGCAGGCGCATGAGCAGGGAGGGCTCTCCTGGCACGTTCCCTGAGCACCTCGAGCACTGTCCCCAGGTCCTGCTCTCCTCAGGGATCCTCCTGCCCTTCCTGGCTCCACCGCTCCGGGCAAGAAGGAGTCACTTTCCCAGTCCCAGCTCCCAGCAGTGCCCTCGGAGCAGCTACAGGTGTGAGCGGCCGAACGGCGCATCTGGAACCACCGAGTCCCCAACGCCTTCCACGAGCTTGTCCCACTGGCCAAACTCCTCCTCCAGCTCTGCCCGGGGCACAGACGGTGACAGGGTTACCACAGCCTCCCCTCCAGGTGACAGGGCTACCACAGCCTTGCCACGAGCCCCCGAGGGGTAGCCACCGGACCCCTGTGCTGTGGGAAGCACCAGCCCCAAGCCCCAGCAGGCAGTGGCCACCCCACAGCCCCCCCAAGCCATGGAGCTCTCGTGCCCCCCATGCCCCCAGCCTGGGCCGTACTGAGGTGCCTCTGCAGGAAGGCCAGAGCTGCCCGGCTGGTGATGGCCAGAGCCTTGTGGGGGTCCAGGGTCCCTCTGCTGCCGAAGACACGGCTGAAGAGCTTCCCAGGGAGGAAGGCGAAGTCGGTCTGGTCCTCGTGCACGGTTCCCCTGCACAGGGGAGGGATGTGCACCAGTGGGATGTGCAGCAGGACCCAGAGGTTTCCTGCTGGGGCACCCGGAGGCGCTCCCTGCAGCGGGGGGCTGCCAGCCCCTGACTCACAGCACGGTCACGATCCTCGTCTGGCTGTTTCTGGAGCTCAACCTCTTCATCTTGGCAACGCTCTCCGGAGTCTGGAACTTCTCGGTGTTGATGAAGAGCACGGGCTTGGGCACCTCCGGGTACAGCAGGTTCTCCAGGGGGAACATCCAGGCATCCAGAGCCACGGCACAGCTGGAGCAGGACAGGCGCCCACCACGGCTCCCCTTCCCACCAGGACGAGCCCCGTGTCCCCGGAGCTGCCGCAGCTCCTCGTCCCTGCCACGCCTTACCTGAAGCTGGGCTCCTTCACCAAGGCCAGCACCGCTGTCACCCCCCCGAAGGAATGGCCCATGACGGCCACTTTGCTCAGATCAAGGTTGCCCTGCGAAGAGGAGAGGGGCTGAGGAGTCTGAGCCCGAACCTCGCGGCTGGGGGCCGCTGATGAGGGAAGAAAAAGCCAAGGGAAGAAAAAGCCAAGGGAAGATCCGCAAGGCCTCCCTGCAGGGGGGGAAATGCCGTGTCCCACTGCTGCTGTGATGGGCCCTGGCTGCCCGGTGCCCACAGGGGAGGAGAGAGGGGAGAGGCTCCAGGAAGCTGAGGGCTGGAAGGCTGGGGCTCTGCACAGACCCTTCTAGTCCCAGGAGGAAAAGTCTCAGGCAGCCAGGGCTGACCCTGCCACCGAGGGGCACCCAGAGTCCCCCCAGGCAGAGCCAGGTACCTTCAGCACGGAGAGATCCCAGTCCTGGTGAAGGGTGTTGGGGACAGATCTGCCGCTGGCGATGCCCTGGAAGAGCCGCAGCGCCCGCACGCATTCCTGCGCTCTCTGGTGCACCTGGAGCAGCCAGCCCGTGCCTGGTAAACCCCGCTCCTCCAGCCCGCAAATCTGGGGGCAGATCACCCCCCACACCCACCCCAGCTCCTTCCTCCAGTGCTTCTCTCCGAAGGGGCTCTCCCTGAGTTGCAATAAACACCAAAGCAGGTGCGAGGCGGCAGCGCCGCGGCTCTCACAGGGATACGGCGCATTTATTGGAATGGTTTCTTTCTGGTGTTTGTTTTTAATTCAGTTAATCCAGTAGCAGGCGGCTGGAGATGAGCAAAAGCCTCTGCTCTGGGGAGGAGGCAGAGGAGGGAGAGCCCAGGATCCTCACCAGCTGCCCCCCAGCTGAGCCACCCCCTGCTTCAAACCCCCACGAGGACTCCAGAACCCCTAACCCATGAGCAAACCTGGGTGTCCCCCTAAAACCCAGCTCAGGGGCCCACCCAGGAACATCCTAGAATCCCAAATGATTCAGGGTGAGGACGCCCTGACTTGGAGCCACTTCGAGGCCACGTCCTTGGCTGCCCTAAGGACACCAGTGCTGCTGTCTGTGCACATCTAAGGGGACCAGTGACAAAAAACTCCAATGAAAACCTCTCTCCTGCTCCCTGCAACACAGAAAATGCCGGAATGGAGATTGACCTGGCAACTATTTCCTTCTATTTATCACTTATTTCTCTGTCTCCCTCACCACTTCTGCTCGTGGGTTCAGGAAAACCGTTTCCCTTTTCTGTGCAATGTGCCACAAGGCAGAGCACACACAAAAATAACAGGCTGGGAGGTGATTTAAGGCTGCCAAAAGCACCTCCATTCCTAGAGAGCTTTTCCACGACTAATCTTCACTTGCTGTTGTCCTTTTAAATGAGGCAGAAACAAACAGAGGGGGGGAACTTGGCTCAGCAGGAAACCTTCCTGCTCCCCAGCAAGCAGCTGTCCGGAATAATCCCAGAGAGACAAAAATCCGAGTGGGAACAAACCCAGCAGCCGGTGCAGAGCTGGGCTGGGCACAGAGTCCTGTTCTCCCTGGGGTGTGGGGGACATTGTCCAGGGACATGGCAAAGCCCAGCCTGGCTCCTGCCAGGGTCAGCTGGAGCTGGACAGACGGACCCCAGGAAACAGAGACAAACAGGTTGAACAGATTTTTCTCATCTCCAAGGAGAAAGCTCAGCCCCAGCATCGTGGCAATACAGGATTGGGAAGAGCATCCCCAGGGCCACAGGGCCAGCTCTGTTTGCAGGAGGGGTTTCAGAGCTCCCCACTGCCCACCCTGAACCCCCCGCCCTGGTACCTGCTTGTTTCGGAAATAAAACTCCTTCTGCCCTTGGGGCACCCGTTGGAAGGGGATCCACTCCTCCGTCCCCGCCTCTGCCGTGCAGAAATAGGTGGTGGCAGCAGAACGGTCCCTGCGGGGGCAGGAGGGAAGGGGACACTGCCAGCTCCCCCCTGGGCACGATGTCCCCCCAGCCCCAGCACGGATTTGGAGGGGACCTGGGCACCCACCTGTGCTCCAGCGCCGCCACCACAAAGCCCCAGGACGCCAGCTCCGTGCAGACCGAGGAGTACAAGGTCCTGCAAGGGAGATGGGAGCAGAGGGGTTGGGGCAGCTCCGGGCGGGTCTCCCACATCCCCGCCCCAGCCCCGCTCAGGGCTCGCGGTACCGAAAGGCTCCCAGGCCGTGGGAGAAGATGATCAGGGGGTACCCGCTGCTGCGGGGCTTGAGAGGCCCGTTCCAGCTCACCGGGACTCTGCAGGAGCCTGCGGGGAGGAGAAACCCCCGGGAAAGGGGGGGACACGGGCAGTGAGTGCCGCTGCTCTGCTGCGGGAACAGCTCCCTGCTCAGCTCCAGCTGAGCCTGCAGCACCCACCCAGGCACAGCGGGTGCGAGGGGGTCCCTAAGGGTGGGGTGGGGTGGGGGATGTCCCCCCTCACCGATGGCGATGCCGAGCAGGGCCGAGCACCAGCGGCGGCCGAGGGTGACATCAGCCAGGCCCCCGCAGTACTCGGAGCGCGGGATCCAGAGCGGCTCCGCGGCCCCTGCCCGGGGCAGGCAGGGGTAGAAGAGGCGAAGGAAGAGCCCCTGGGGGAGACAGGAAAGTGGGACACAGCGGGGACAGCGCAGAGGGGGCTGGCCATGTCCCA
>VZTG01006317.1:3709-41280 GCA_013397845.1 Melanocharis versteri
CCCCCGCTGTCCCCCCGCTGTCCCCGGGGCAGGACGGCGCCGTTCCCCCGCTGTCCCCGGGGCAGGACGGCGCCGTTCCCCCGCTGTCCCCGGGGCAGGACGGCGCTGTTCCCCCGTTGTCCCCGGGGCAGGACGGCGCTGTTCCCCCGCTGTCACTCACGCCTGTCTCCCCCAGGTCACTATTACTGGCTGCTGAACGGCCGGACCCCGCCGACCACCAACCCCCGCCGCATCAGCGACGGCTGGGGCATCCCCTCACCCATCGACTCCGTCTTCTCCAGGTGCAACTGCGATGGGAAAACCTTCTTCATCAAGGTGGGAGCGGTCCCGGCGCCGGTGGGATGGGGCGAGGCTGATGAGGAGCAGCCGGGGAGGCTCATCCTGGAGAAAAGGAGGCTCAGGGGGGATGTTCTGGCTCTGCACAACTCCCTGACAAGGGGGGACAGCTGGGGGGAGTCGGGTTCTGCTCCCAGGGAACAGGGACAGGATGAGAAGAAAGGGTCTCAGGTTGCACCAGGGGAGGTTTAGATTGGATATTGGGGAAAAAATTCCCTAAGCTTATTCCTAGTATGTTTCCCAACCTGAAACAAAATGATAATGAAATGCCCACACCTCATTAAAGCTGTTACATAGTTATTTCCCAATAAATCATTCAGTCCTGGAATTCAGGCTGCTTGTTATATCCATGAAAATTTAAGAGATTTAGAAAGGAAACCCCTTTGTTAATAACCCCTCTTAAAAATTAGCTTCTAAGATACTCTAGCGCTACTCAAAGGTTAAAAGGCTGCAGAAGGTACTTTATGAAGTTGTTGTAGTTTTATCCCATTTGTAATGGATGTAGGAGTGGTTCCAGTCAGATTTACAATGTAGCTATCAAAGTGCTAGTGTTTATTTATGGATTATTCTTCATGTTTATGTTGCAGTTCAATAACCAAGAATTAACTTCCTCTAAAGCTCATTTTTTTTTTCCTTAAATGCTCAGGGTCCCCTGTACTGGCGCTTCACTAATGGTGTTATGGATAAAGGCTATCCCAAACCTCTGGCAACTGGCTTTGCAGGGTTAAGTGGGAAAATAGTAGCAACCCTCCCTGTGGCAAGATACAACAACAGACCAGAATCTGTTTATTTTATCAAAAGAGGTATGTCTCGTATTCCTGAAGTTCAGGGAACATCAAAAGGTGCTTGAATTGCCTTAGTCAGGAATAAAACACTGTTTCCCTTGACACAAAGACCTATTTCTTTCAAACCCAGAAATACAAGTGATGCCAGTGTTCCAGGTGCTCAGTAATAGCCTGAAGCTTAAGAAAACTTTTATTAGTACCTGGAGGTCTTTCAATGCATTTTAAACCAGGTTGGTAAGGGTGAGAATCCAGGAATCCAGCACTGGAGCAGCTAAACATCGAAATAAGTTTTATCTGGTCATAAAGCTATTTTAGTCTCAAGTTAATTAGAGAGGGGAAGGCTTTAATCTTGCTAGTTCATAACTGCGTATGGAAATTTCTGTCTCTATTTCTGATTTCCTATTTTAAAGTAATTTCCTTATCTGACATGAATGCTGTACTGCCACCACAAGAATGTTATTTGTTACCGATCTCCTGTGTATGATATGAATATAATGACATTTTCATACCTGATCAAGCTGGTGGGTAGGTGTTTTTTGGGGAGGTTTATTGATTTACTTTTTTAAACTAACAAAACGAACGTGTATTTTAGATGGGAACATGCAGCAGTATGTGTACAGACAAGAACCAGCCAAGAAGTGTCAAAGAAGAGCCCGGGTCACCATCAGATACCCAGCCTTTGTCCCCAGACTTGTCATCCGGCGACGCTTCCAGCGCGCAGTGCAAATGCCAACTGTCATCCGCACCTTCAGGATCAACCCCCACTCCTCTGGTAATGTGGGCACTAAAGTTCTCTCACCCAGCTGCTTTCACCTCTGTAGGTTCTGACACAACATTGTGTTTGGAAGGTTTTAAGGGCTGTAGGTGACACATCCCTGTGACAGCTGCAGCAGTGCCACAGCTCCTCACTGAGGGCTCCTTTTGTTTGCAGGAGTTCTGCGCAAGGAAATCCAAATGACAACGTACTGGAAAGGGCTCCCCAAAGTTATCCACTCAACTCTCTCTGTGCCCAACCAGAACAAGCCCGATGGCTACGATTACTATGCCTTCTCTTACAGTAAGTAAAGCTAAAGCATATCACTATGGATCTCAAAAGAAATGGGGGGGGAAGAAAGAAGCTCCTGTTATCACTTGTGATACTACTTTCAGCACTACTAAAAAGTCCTGAGAATTAAAATGTTGCCCACAATCAAGAGATGTTTCTATTAAAAAATCAGTAGTTACAGGACAATGTGCAGCAATGAAATACAGAGGTTCAAAGCAGCCAATTGGGAAATGCATTGCCAGGGAATTCAGCCTTGTAAAGTGACAAACCTTGCACTTAAATGAAGAATTATGTTAATGATAGACTGAAGTCCTTGGATCACTACACAGCAATAGTTTTTCACTAGCTTCTATGGGACTATGTTTCTGACAAAACATGAAACGGAGGGACACGAACCACTTGACTTAGCTCAAAAAAATTATTTATGATCCTAGATTAGGTAGACTCATTCCCCCAGCCAGGATCCCATACAAGCATTCCTCAGAATTTTCTGCATTTTTCCAAAAGAAAAAGCTCTAAGAACAAGCCATATCCAAATACAGGATATTAAAGTTCCTGTCAGTAAGATCCAATTCCTCACCTTGGAGGAATCAGCCTCACAGGCCCATTTACACTCAGGGACCATGGACTCCCCCCTTCTGTACTGAGTGCAGGATTGTCGTGGATGTAGTTTGTTTGATTTCCAAATTCTTAAGACTATTTCTATGTTCTAGTAATACAAGAATGTTCTTCCCTGCTCCTGCTCTTGGGACAGATTTAATTATTAGCAGTGCTATAAAACTTAATGCAACCAAGGACATGTGAAAAATAAAGCTGAGGACAGAAATTTATTGTTGGAGCTTCTCAGCTCCCTATATGCACATGGAATGGAAAATCTATTATTCAGGCCTAAGTGACATTAAAATGCAGGCTTGAATTTGTGAATTCTTCCCACGTAGTTTCTGGAATTTAATCCTGACCTCTCTTCCTTTCAGATCGGTACTACAGTTTGGATATTGGCAAAAGAATAGCACGACCTGTTACTGCTCTCACAGGAAAGACTGTATCCAAGGACTGGTACAACTGTCCCAACAAGTGAAGCGCAGCAGAGGAGTTTAAAACAAGATGCCATCTGAATGTCAAGATTTTTTCTAATTTTATTAATAAAAGACATTGAAATGTGTGCACACAACTCTAAGTATGAAATGCTGCTTCAAGCTCGGACTTCATTACACTAAGCAACCACAGGCAAACTGGCACTTTGTATACACAGCTGAAAGTACTTTACATTTCATTTAACTTATGTTTCCTCTGTTCAGGCCCCCTCTGCCTCCCATGGCATGAGTTACACCTGTGCAGGGAAAGAAAACAAATGCATTAGTATAAACCCTTCTTACCCATTCAATCAACCATTGCACAGGTGATACTTCATCCTTCCCTAAGGAATTGTCAGGGCAGTGGAGTGGTTTCCTTTCTGATACAGTTCAAGTTCCCCTCCCTCCCCTAAGCCTGGTGACACGTACATGTCACCTGTGTCATGCAAAAGGCTGGGGCTGATTTTTGATCCTGAGCCAAACCAATGAGCAGAGGATTCTTACCACACCTGAAATCAGTAAGTCCCTACTTTATGTTATTGAAGAAAATGGTGACAGATGGAAGAAAATCTATCCTAGTCCCACCTCCTTATTTTTTTCCCCTTAAAGTACCAGATAACCTATATTTCAATGCTAATATTGAGTCTTCTACAATGATAAAATAATGCAAAACAAAGTAAAATCCGTCTAAGGCTTTTTCTTAACACAGAAGTTGCAAACAACAATTTCTTGTCATGGTTTAACTCTGTTGCAATAAAAAACCTGTAATACTTCCAATAAAGCTTTTTTTCAATGAGAACACATTGACATAACTGGAACCCTTAATGTACCAAATGGAAATTGCTCTAATGCTAAAACCAGAAGTTTCTAAACTGCTGTCCTAACAGGATTTTTGAAACCTTCTTTTAAAACTTTGAAGTGTAAGATCTAATGCCCTTTACTTTCTTTCTACTGATAAGAGCCAGGTGCCACTACAAAAAGAAGTTTGCCTGTCTGAAACCTGCTCAGCCTAACATACTAAATCCAAACTAGAGCTCTTAGGGTCGCGCACCAAACTCGAGGGCAGGGCTGCTGTTTCACTCCCTGTCTGCCAGCAAGGCCAGCCTGTAAATCTTCAGAGGTGCTGCCCACAGGAGGAAAGGGCTAGAGCTGTGTTCGCAGCAGCCTGGCTGGAAGCAGCCAGGAGCACTTACCCCTCTGCCTGTTGAACTGCCGGCCACGCACGCCTGTCCTCAGCGTCGGGGGCTGCAGCCGGACGCGGCGCAGGGACTTGGGCTGAGTGCTGCTCGTGTCTGTGGGGAGAGGCAGTGCAGAAAGGGTGGCTGTGCCTGCCAGGTTCTCACTCTACATGTTTTGATATGTGTTATGCTTTCTTTACTTTAGAATGATGAAGGTGCCTCCTTATTTCATTGACCTCTAATATAAATAAAAGCTTCAAAACAAGTAAGTCTGGGACTTCTTTTGCCATCTATACAAGGGGCTTAATTGATAACTCAATAGAGATTAACTTATTTTTGTTTCACAATTTAATTATAAATATTTTCAAAGCTGACATCAAATATGCCAGTGGATAAATCACCAAAGTATCAGTAATGTTTGCTCCTTGAAGTGTTATTCTCCCTTGGCCTACTCCAGTTACTGAGGTCCAAGGAAAAATGGTTTGCCAAAGTACCAAAGAATTTATGAGCATCAAAAGATGATCTTGCTTTAAGAGAATCTGAGGAGACCTTAGAGCCCCTTCCGGTGACAAAGGGGCTCCAGGAGAGCTGGAGAGGGACTTGGGACAATGGCCTATTAAGGACAGGACAAGGGGGAATGGCTTCTCACTGCAAGAAGGCAGGGTTAGATGGGATATTGGGAAGGAATTGTTCCCTGTGAGGGTGGGGAGGCCCTGGCACAGGGTGCCCAGAGAAGCTGTGGCTGCCCCTGGATCCCTGGAAATGTCCAAGGCCAGGTTGGATGAAGCTTGAAACAACCTAGGCTAGTGGAAGGTGTCCCTGCCCATGGCAGGGGTGGGACTGGATGGGCTTTAAGGTCTCTTCCAGCTCAAACCATTCTATGAGTCTGTGATTCTAAGAGTTTTATCTTATTTTGTGTATCCTGGCTACTGGCTGTGACGTTGGACAAAGGAATTCCCACTCTTAATGAAAAGTATGAACTGTTATTGTGATTATCCTGTACCTGCAGATGAACTTGAAGGAGGATCCTGACTAGTTGAAGGAAGATCTGACTCATCAGATGCTTGAACAGATTCTTCTTCTTGCTGGCTATCGATTTCTAGACCTGCTTCTGAAGTAATGCTAGAAGGGAAGGAGGGGGAGGAGAACCATGTAAGTGTATTTGCATTGTTTCAAAAAGCTCAGTAAAAGAAACCCTGTCTTAGAACATAAAGATTCAATGAAAATCAAAAGTTAAATATAGCATTAAATGATAAACTATCCCCTTGTAGATCTTTATCATAATACAAAATATACCAATTATTATAAATATTAAAAGTTGCACTTGTAAAGCAAAAGACAAAATTATTTGTCTACAAAATTCAGTAAGAACTGCTTATTCCACCCCTGTGCTTCATCTTTTGTACATGCACTGTCTTAACTGGGCGACTTAATCATATATGTGTGCTTTATATGAGGAGTGATTTTCTGTATTACACAGGAATGCCTTAGTCTTTATTCTACAAACTGATCCTTCAACCCTTGTCTTTACCATCAGTATTTGACTACTGCAGAGTCCTCTGCATTCTTAAAAAATAGAAAATTTGGTTTTTTTGGTGACTTTTATATTAACTTTGTTAAATCCCAAGGAGAAAATCAGCAGAAAACCTTTGGTTTTGGATGAAGAGTCAGATTGTCCTGCTTCACAGCATAACCAAACCCTGTCTGAGCCGCCCCTGGGAGACAATGAATGTGTCAGAAGTGCTAGTGAACCAAAGCAGCGGTGCTTTACCCTTCAGACTCTGCCTCTGCGAAGACCTCGTCGGCGTCGTCGCCGGCGCCGGGCTCGGTGGTGGTGGACAGGCTGCCGGTGGAGGTGGTGACCATGGGCACGGACTGGGACGCGTGCTCCGAGGCGTCGGCCGAGGCGCTCTCCGTGAACACCGTCACTGTGGGGAGCACAGCCAGCCTCAGGCCCTGCCCACAGAGCCCTGTGACAGCACAGGCAGCTCGGGGACAGGCTGCCCAGCGCTCCTGAGGAGCAGCAGCACTGCACCAACCATGGGGAATTATTCCCTGCTTCCCTCTGCAAACCTCTGCCACTTACCCGGTGCTGCCACTTGTAACGGTGTTGTGGGGACACTACGACCCCCCGATTCCTCCTCGTGGGCAAGGAATAGTGGGGTTTCATACATCCCTAAACCTGCAACACAAAGTTCCACTGACAATCCATCCAAATAAGCAGCTAAAAAAAGGATTAACTGATGTCTTCCCTCGGGACACCTGATGAAATCCAGCCACTTGTATTCAAGCAGATCTTTGTTATTTTGTTTTGACTTACTGTCAGAGCTGATCATAATTTATTGGAAGGTAAAACCTTGATGAAAGTATTACTGCTTGTTTTTTTAACTTTCATCCTTGCCTTATGCCATTATTTTGCTGTGGGCTTTCTTCAGAGAACAGCCTGTGTCCCATGCCAACAGGGATGCCGGGGAAAGGGACAGATTCATACCAACAACAAACACAACAGCCTGGCCACCTCTGAGCAGGTAAGGATTTAGCCCAAAGATTTCTTTGCATTTGCTGCTTCCCCCTATTGCTTCACTACAGGGAAGCTACAACCAACAGTAAAATTGAAGTTAAAAACCATTCATTCAATATTTCATTCAATTTCAAAATCCTAACACAACTAGAAATGTAGCAGCTTGAAGGTAACACCGTCTCACTTTCTGTTATTCTCTCTCTGCTGACAATTATTTAAGAGTTGCAGGTTTCCACACTTCAACAATTTCCTGAAGCAGAATTGTGTTCTGTTGACTGAATTCTCTCTTTTTCACTCAAGGACTCATGGAAAAGGGAGCTCAGAACTGCTTTACCTCCTTGTGATGCCAGCTGCCCGAGATCAGAGTGACTGGAGCTGGTTTGTGGCATATCTTCAGGGGGCCCAAATCTGAACCGAGGAACTCCAGCTACCTGGGGGGAACTGGCAAAATACAGACTTAAGGAATTCTGCAACTTCCCTCAAGATCAGGGCAGGTGGGAAGAACTTTCTTACCCAAGAGAAAAAATCATGCATGAGACAAAATGAGCTAATACTGACTATAAAAATCAGCTGAGCTACTGCTAAATAAACAGCAATTAGCTTCTCAAATTACTAGGAATGCATTCAAAATCAGTACAACAGTCCTGAAGAGAATATTCTTTACTTATCCATTCAATGAACTCTCACAATTTTAAGTGGATTGCTGGACATGTCCAGAACATCCCAAACGCAAAAATGGAGGTAACTTTTCCTACTTTTATTGGCAATATTAATGGGGAGGGAGGAAGAACAAGGAAGGAAATAGGACAGAACTTTTGTTTGTTTGTTTAACCTCTTCTTAAATCACCAGGTTACAATACACTGGAGATTATTCACTTCCTAATTTGCTGATCAGTTATACGACACACAATTCAAACAATGATTACTTATCTACACATGCAGGCATTGATCCTACTACCTAGCATGTTACTCCAATCACAAGTTCATTTAATTTATTTTCATTTCACTGAAAAATAGAAATAAATGGAATAAAGATCAGAGAAAAGCCTTTAGAACAGAGAAAAGCCTTTTTTTTCCCTTTTACTTTTCACATCTACTTACTGAATGGCTTCTGCAAATCCATCTGTACGATGTGGAACTACAAGAGTTGGTGTGCTTGGAACTGTTCTGTCCTCATCATCAAAGAAGTGCTGCTGCTGGAAAAAAAGAGACTGATGTGAGAGCCTAAAATGTATTTCCAGTTTTTATCAGCTGTGTTAAAGGTTTTTTTCCACATGGTCCTGCAAAACAAAACAGGTTTAGTTCTAACAAAATTCTTGTTTAATTTCAGACATCTAAAGCCGATGCCTTTGATCTCACAAAAGGTACTTTAGTCAGTCAGTCTCTCTCTTTTCTCTTGCTGAACTTGCATTTTTTCTGCCAAATACAGCTGAAGAAAGGGTTCAAAATTAGCTGATGGAGACAGCATAAAGTAGCCTTGTTCCTTTAGGATGAGGCTGAACTTAGTATTATTTTTTCCAGCAACATATCCACTTTGACTGACTCTAAAAACAAGTAAATAAAACCACGTTAGACAAAACCAACGGAGCCTCTTTTGAAGCATTTTGCTTCCTGGGAGTTTTCTAGTCTTTGCCTTCCACTAATACAGGAATTAACAGGAGCAGGGTATTTTCTGCAAGACTACAGAAACCATCCCCCTAGAAGTCAGCAGCCAGGCTTCTTTAAAACCAAAATAAACCCCAGGAGTTAGGAATGCTCCCTCAAAGCAGGTCTTTAGTAGTAGATTTTGATACACTCACCATTCCACCTATCCCAGGGGTCAGCTGAAGTCCTCGCCCCACCGACTGTCTTCGAGTCATCTGGATTCTCTTTATGGGAAAGAAAAGAGGGAAGTAGTGTAAATGTGGTCCTGGAATTCTAACAACATACGAGTGTTCAGTCAGAGCCAAGGATAGCAGGTAAATGAGTAAGCATAGCAATCATGGAATCACAGAATATCCTGAGCTGGAACTGACCCACAAGGATCATCAAGTCCAGCCCTTGCATGCAGGACAGCCCCAAGAAACCCAGGAAGAGCCTGAGAGTGTTGTCCAAATGCTCCTGGAGCTCTGGCAGCCTTGGGGCCATGCCCATTCCCTGAGGAGTCTGTTCAGTGCCCCACCACCCTCTGGGGGACAATGTGTATATTATGGGCAAGTGACAGTAATATTTTACTCAAGTCTCTACTGAATACAGAAAACTTGCACACAGAAATATTGTGACCCCAAGCCTCAGCACAAGTTAATGGTAAAGGATCATTTCAGTCAGGATATTTTTGAAGAATTCCTGTTTTGATGTTTTAATTTACAAAATCTACAGGCCTTCAACAAAGCATAATCATGGGTCAGGCACTGACTGTGAAAGGTTTAACTTGGAAAATAAATGGCAACATTCCTTTGCCCCATCTACACTGGGGCAGAGACTCATAAAAACCCTTCCAATCTGAGCTACAACCTGGTCAAGAAAAGCTTTTTTAGTGCAAATATCATCAGCCACTGACTGACATAGCACTAGCATAATATAGTAAGAATTCCAAGATAAAAAGCAGTAAGGCACTTGGGATGGATTTTTATGTTCCCTGTCCAGCCATCATCTGCAGGATGACACACACTAAGTCGCTTTGCTCAGCTATCATTTCTAGGATGCTGAACAGCTGGCAATTTTTTTCCCAATGGGTTTTATTTATAAGAAATCATACAGTAATTTTTTTCCCAAGTCTTCTGAGGTGCTGGAGCTGGTTTGTACCTGCACTGGGGGCCCCAGCTCCTGGGGAGGGGCGTGGATGGTGAGCCGTGGGGGCAGAGGGTGCGGTGGCCTCCGTGGGGACTGCGGGGGCCGCGGGCCCTGGCGCTCGGACGCCGACGACGGCTGCTGCTCCCTCAGGCTCTCGTGGGGAAACGTGGACTCTGCAGCACTTGTGCTCCCTTCTCCTACAACACAAATACACAGGGGGAAACCCTAGGAACCAAGTTGAAAACATGAAGGCAAATCTTCTACTTCTGCCATGCATTAACACATTTTTCCCTAGCAAGCCTGGGGACAGCCCAGTATTTTTATTTAAAATCCCTTAAAGGGGTTGTGCCAGCTGCAACACCAGCACTGAAACAAAGTATTAATTATTCAGGTGCTGATTTAGAGACAGATTAATCCACTGAGCCATTAAGTTTCCACAGCAACCAGAGCTTGCAGGATTTTCAAAGGAATTTAGAAAAAATCCAGAAGAGAACATTTTAAAACAATCCACATTGCATGTTAAAATGGCCTTCAGCATGTCACTTATACTTTTAAGTGCAGGTTTTAACACATGGAAAATAGCTTCTACGTTTCCCTCCCCCTACATACACAGACTGAAGAAACATGGAATAACTGTACCACTGTTTTGGGAATCTGCTGCCCTCTGGTTGCTTTCAGCTCCTCCCATGCTCTCCTCAGTCTCTGTTCCAGGATCTGTACCATCAGCACCCTAAAACCCCACATAAACGGAGTATGACTAAACAAATTATAGGTTGTAAAGAGAATATAAAAGCAGTACCAAAGTATTCAGAAAGTAAACAAAGTCAAATATATGACAATCTTAAAAGATTTCTGTAAGTATCTACAGCATTAGGTAAATATATTCAACTGTATGAGGTTTCAGAAGTTTTGAGTACCTGTGCATACACAAACCTGAACAACGTAGCCATCATCATTTAATAACAACAGACAGTGAAATATCTAGCTCTTCGAAAGCCTCACCAGCTTTGCGACTACAGTTCTTGCTGCTGGCTCCTGTACTTTGTATTTTCATTCAGCCCTCTTAAACATTCCAAGTTGATTTTTCTTGTGAAAACACCAGTTATAAGAAATTACCATTGCCCAGTATCAGTCTCAACTTTTGGGGATGAATTCATACCAAGATTTTCTATTCCAAGCATTCACATCTGTGCATTACAGTGCTGATTTGTTGCAAGAAATTTAACAGGCTATAAAAGAAAGGTAAAAATGTCACCTCAGCATCATCTGCTTCATAGCCGTCATTGCCATCAGCACTACCAGTTCCTTCATTGCTGTCATCACCTTCATCTCCCATCCCTGTGTCTTCATCATCATCCTCATCCTCCTCTTCCTCATCATCATAATCCTGTGATGAGACAATAAAAAAACCTTAGGGAAGTGCAGGAAGGGGAGTGGAATAGGCTGGATGGGGTGCACAGGTCAACACCCACCCAGACACTCCCTCTCTCCCTCTTCAACATGACAAGGGTAGGAAAGAAGATCGAAAAGCCTGAGAGTTCAGATTAAGGAAGGTAAAAGAAAAATTAAAGGTGAATTAGCAGGTATCTTTAAAACACTACAAGTGCAGGCAACATAAATATAGACCACTTACACGGTCAAAAATATTTTGAATTAATTAGTCCTGCCTGGAAAGTTTTACATCTGATGAAAGACAAAATCATAAAGGAATTCCATGATATACATACTTCCTGCTCCCCTTCATTTTCTTCATCATCGTCATCTTCATCATCACTATCAATTACAATCACATCATCTCTCTTGGACTGGCCATCCTGAGATGAAGAAGTGTTTTGTTGGTCTGACTGAAGGGATCCAAGATCTATTGGGATAGACTGGGAAGTCTCCTCGCTGTCCTCCATGGCAGCGTACTCCCCCTGTGTCACACCCTGCCAAAGACCAAAGGCAATCACCAGAACAAACAAAGTCAAATGCACCGTATGCAACAGCAAGAGAACCAGACTCTGATGCTTAGACGTAGGTCATTGCTGGTCCTTAAAAACTGACCAGAGGAGAGGACAAAAGAGAATGTGACAGGTGACTGTCAGTGACTGAACAGTGCAAGTCTAAACTTTAAAATATTTTAAGGGGTTTCCATGGAAAACCTGCAGGATTCCATTTCAGATTTCACTTCTAAATATACTGAGAGTCTGGGGGGCAGATGGCTGTTTCTGCTGAAGGTTTTTCCTCTTCAAATATGCTTACTTCTCCAATGGAGTCTTGTGAATCTTGATTGTATGTTTGTGCCTCCACCTCTCCATCAGTGCTCTCTTCTGCTGTCACTTCCTCCTGGAAGAACAAACACTTTCCTCATTTAAAACACATCACTAGCCCTAAACATGTTTGAGATTTTTTTTTTTACTTGTTTAATAAAAATTATCTTTTTCCACAAAGATTATGGGCAACATTTTCTCCCCCTTCCTTAGCAATGCTTTTATCAAAAATCTCACTTCCCTGCCTCGGAGAAATAGAACTTCCCCAGTCCACTGGGCCTCAGCATACCTCAATCTTTTCAGGACCAAAAATAAACCATCAAAGTTTCCCATTCTACCTCCAGCCTCCCAGATCCTTAAGTGATAATGTTGTTATACAGTCCTGCCCTTTTTCTATTATGAACATCCCTCTGGCACAGAGTTAATAAAAGATCTTTGGCTTCCTTAACACTGTGAGGTTCTGTCTCAGTTTCATCCCTTTTTCACAGCACATCCCAAATCCCTCACGCCAACTTCACATGCATCTTCTGCAGACTTTTCCAGCAACTCATCTTTGCTTCCCATCTCCTAAATACTCTGTATTTTTGTCCAGAATTACTGTAGATAAAGACCTTCTGAACCACACTGAAAGAAGTTTGACTTCTTCCTCCTCAATCCTAGGATATGGCCCTCTCTCTTCCATCCTACAGGTTAAGATTTACATCATTCATTCTAACTGGTTTAACCTCTGCCTTTTTAGATACCCAAATATAATTCCCCCCCAACAGATTAGAAAGTCAATTAAGAATTCACTGATTTGCTCTGAAGTAACACATTTGCTCTTCCCATGCAAATCCTACAAAGGGACAGATGAAGTAGTAGCACTTTATGTTTGTGCAAACCTCAGGCCCAACTCTCTGCATGATTCTCAGTTTCTTTGAAGTAGGTGCATCCACTGTTTCCTCAGAGATCTGGTCCGAGTTCTCCACAGTGTTGTCCTCCTCTTCCTCTCGGGAGCGTTTAGACAGTGAGGAACTGGGGGTAGCTGAAACTTCAAAGACCTCTCAGTTATTCTTAGAACAACACATGTACAAACCAGGAATCAAAAGCTTTGGTATTTTCCTCTAAAGATCACCTCAGTTTCTGCACTAAATGACAACAATCAATCAGAATCACACTGAGCTGTTTCCTAGGCCTTGAAAGCATCAACCCCCTTAGTTACAAGTCTTAAGCTCTCAGGCCTTTATTCATGACTTAATTGACCCTAAATATAAGCCTCAAGGTAAAACCCAAATATTTTTTCCAACATCTTTGCTTTGGACAAGTACACCCAAAATTTTTAAGAGTATCAGCTGGAAAAAGAAAACCCCAACAGTTTGCAGAAATGTTTTTTTGGGGAACGTATGTTCTATTTACACTGTGTAGGACAAACAGATGTGCAACAGTGTACTACAGTGAGTAGTTTTAGAGTACTTCCTATATTTTAAATTCAAGCTTAAGTAGCTTACTCATGGCTCCTAAAATTAACCTTGCTCACAGTGCCATGGACACAGAGCCAGCAAGGTTTAATGTATTAAACTCTAAAGCCGCTCTGAATAAGACAAACACAGTTTTCTTTTCTTTCTACTTTAAGGAATGCAGTGCCAACAGCATTTCAGAGGCACCATTTCTGACAGTTCAAAAAAGAAACCTAACTTAAGAAGTTCCTAAAATGTGCAGTAAACTAAGTGAGGGGAAAAAGGCCGGAACTGAAGCGAGGCCTGGTTTGCCAAAGGTCCAGCTGGAGCTACTTACAAGGAACTATTGAGCAAGGCAGGTCTACAAAAGACACCAACCTGTGCCAAACACAGCTGTGGAGGTGGAGGGCCTCTCTATCTGGGAGCTCTGCACCACCTCCACGATGGCAGGGGCTGGCTCCTGAGCTGCAGGCTCGATCTGAGCGTGGCTTTGCTGGGTGGGCTGCACAAAGGCAGTGGCCTGTGTCTGCTGCTGCACAGTCAGGATGGGCTGGGCCAGGGATGTCTGCACATTGGGGCTGGTGGAGCGCACGGAGCCGCTGGTGCTCCCGAACACTGGGACGTGCTCCACGGGTCCTTCCGACTGCATGGCTGGAAAGTAAACAGCAGCACAGTCAGGGTCTTCATTCATCCAGCACAGCTCACATTCTCCCTCTCATGATGCCCTGAACGAGCACATTCAGTGTTTTCCAGATGAATTAATGCTATGCACATCTCCAGCTGAGGAACCATGAGCTCAGCTGCAAGTAGAATGGTCAAGGAAGTGCAATACTCCAAGAGATGCAGGGACAATGACACTGTCTGAGGCCCTTCCAAACTGACTGCCACCGACATCTCAAGGCAAAGGCAGCACTTTTGAGTACTGAGGATCCTTATACTACACTAAAAAGCTCACCTTCCTGAGTCTCCACCTGTGTTGTTGGCATAACTGTGGCTGTGGGGGTGGTGGTGGGATTGGTGACTGTGGCAGGAGTCACCATTGGACGGATGCTGGCTCTTGGAGTAGACTTATTCCCAGCTATTGCAGCAGCAGTCACTTTACTGGGAGTTGACACGACAGGAGTAGGTTTAATGTTTGCTGTTGGGGGATCTGAAGTGCTGGCACTGAAAAACAGGAGATTGGTTTCATTACAGTACAGAAATCAGATTTCAAAAATAACAAACAAATATATTCTCATAGCCAGAAACACTATCTTTTAAAGCTTTTGAATTCAAAAGCCTGACAACAGCATAAAGAATTGTCTTTCAAACTTCTTATAGCTGAAAAAAGAGAGACACACTATGCCATCAATAGCATTTTATCCAGCTTGGAAAACTGACAGGTTTCTTCCAAGGTAATCAAGGGGGAATCTAATAACAGATCAAGATATTTGTACTATTGGCTGTGCAGGGACTTTATTACAGTGAGTAACCTATCTCACATCAAAACTGATTCACTCAATACAGAGCAACATCATCTCTTGGCTGAGACAAGGGGCAGCCAAATTTCAGCAGACATTTTTGAAAGGCCTGCTGTCTAAAGGATGCAGCCCTAACAGCTGAGAGGGAGTTTCTTATCCCAGCTCAGTAGTACAGCAATATTTCCCATTTCAGAGCTTAGGCATTTGACTATTTTATCCGTCGTTAGTTACCTCTTCAGCCCGTTTCTCATTCTCGCACAAGGAAGATCCTTCCCAAAACCAAAAAGGTTAAAGTTAACAATCAAAATTATACAATTTCAAACATCTTGAAGTCTGAAAACATTAAAAAAAAAATCTTCCATGCTTCCCAGATACCATGCTCCTGGTGGTTAATATGCCAGTTTACAGCTTAAAAGATCTATTGATTAGATGTAGCTGAGAAAACAGGAGGAACGTATTATGTCAGTCAGTATCTTCACAGTTGTTTATGAAAAATTATGAAAAGCCAGTGGTTTGCTAAAAAGGAGAGCAACTACATAATGATAAACCCGAGAAATATCAACCACAAAAACCCTGCAAATGCCTTGAACTCACATTCCTCTTTCACCTGAAGCTGGAGTAGACTTCAGTGAGATTTGCCTCTGCTGTTCTGGGACCTGTTAGGTAAGGAACAGAAACATAATGTCATGTACACATGAAACAGAGCAGGCAACATGGAAAACACTTCAGCACTTTGATAACAGGTCTGTGAGAGAAATGCTTGTTGGGTATCTACCTGAGCAAATTCCCCAAACCAAATCATACCAGCCATGCTGAGGCTAGAAAGCAATCTGGTAATTGCTCAGGTATTTTCTGAAGCTTTGAGACATGAACCCATTATACTGAATGCATGAGTAAAATACAAAAATAGAGGGCAGAGCGTGCACAGCTCCTTGGCTGATTCACAGTGAATAGCAGAACTGCTTGCTTGTTGGCACTGGGAATTCTGACTAGGGCAGGAAATTTAAATTAAGTTCTGAACCCTTACTGAAGCCAGCCTGCATATTTCCAAGAGCAGGGCATGGTGGCACCCGAGTCCAGGCTGGGCAGTGGTGGCCTGGCTGCTGTCCCAGGGCTGCCTGGCAGGATTGTGTACATTTTGTACCTTGTTTGTGGACTCTGGGGGCTCATCCCGCTGCTCGTGGTGCCGCTCCTGCTGCTCCCGGAGCTCCCTCTCCAGGCGGCAGATCCGCCCCTCGTACTGCGACTTCAAGGCGCTCATCCGCACCTCCAGCTCCGTCTTCTGCTCCTCCAGGGAGCTGCTCTTCTGCTTCCACTCCTCATTTTCCTTTGTGAGCTGCTCTTTTGTACCTGGTGGAACAGGAAAGGGTTCAGCCTTGCTGAATCTGCACACTGAACAGCTGGGTGTTTTACCAGGTCACTGAAGTATGCTGAAATCCTAAAAATGTTAAGCTATAAAAAGAAATCTGGGAGGCAATTATGCCATTTTTCTTTTTAATTGCAATTAAATAAAAAGAAACTAAAGATAGAAAAATACGTAATAAATATAGATAAATAAAAACTTAAAGAAGTAGTCCCAAAAGAACAAGATATTTCCAGCAAGCTCTTACACGATCATTCCTCTCAGTGACATTTAAAAACAGAGGAGACAATGTGTTTTGCACCTGTACATTTAGGGAAGGGGAGAATTACCCGAGCTTGTAGTAGGGTCAATCTGCTCTAATCAGCAGAAGGATCAAAAATGGGGGTTATCATGTTGGCTGGCCAAAAGTAAATAAAACTTCTTCTATGTCCAGTGTGCAGCTACTTATGTACTTATATCATCCCCTGGAGGAATTAAATTTTAAACTTTTGACCAATTCCTGTAGCATCTAGTCTAGAAAACACTTTTCAGTAAAATATGAAGCAGGCCATATTTTTCAAACATCCTGTCTAAAGGTTTTTCCATAGAAATAATTGAAAATCTCTAAGGACAGAAAAAAAGAATTACAATACCAGCTAACTGTGCAATTTTCTGCTTGGCTGCAAGCAAGGTCTTCCTAGTTTTCTCCTCCTTCTCAGTGATCTGTTGCCTGAGCTGCTCTTCCTGCGTGGTCTTCTCTTGTAGATCTTGATGGAAACGGGCCAGTTCTGCCTGTAGCTGCATTATCTGCTCCTGGAGATTTCTAATTTCAGTTTCCTTTTCTGTTATTGTCTAGGGAGAGAGAAAGATTGCAATTGTTGGCCACAACCAACTACTTTGGCAAATATAGGGCCCAAGTTCCAAGAAGCTGGTATCAGCTGGCCACTGCATTAAGGTTAAAAGGCTTCTTATCAACAACAGGAGTTCAGTCCTCTCTGCAAGAGCTGGAGAACAGCATTCTCTTTCCCACTTATTCCAGGAAGTAATGTGCGACACACTAGACACAGGATTTAAAACAGGCTTAAGATCCCTCTTTCCCAAGAAGGTAGAGGCACAATTGGTCGCTTCCCATATTTCTGTGACACACATTAAAACACCCTCTCATTCTTCACTGTCACACACTTAGGACTGCAGTGAACAACAGTACTCTGAAATTTCTCACTGTTCTTACCTTTTGTAAGCTTTCAACCTGAGTCTCCAAATTCTTTGTCTTCACTTCAGCTTGACTGAGAGTGTCTTTTAGCTCTTGTACTTCCTGGGCAGAAACTTGGTCTTCTTGCTGTTCTGCCAAAGGCAGAGTTGACGCTTCAGCAACCATCTGAAAGGCATCAGTGGGTACAAGGCTGAAGGGGACTATCTGATCACAATGTCATTACTTTCACAAGATGCTTTTGTGTGACAAGTGATCTGTTTAAAAGCTCTGGGCAAACCCCAGGAACTCTAAGGAATGCTCCATTTCAGTTCTATCTACCTTATCATGCTGTGCTTTCAGCTCCTCATACTGAGTCTTGTATCTGCGACCGATTTTCTTGACCTGTGTTATAGTTTTCACTTTTTCCTGTATGTCAGCCACTTTAGTATCCAGTTCTTTCTGCAAAGTGTCCTTTTCTGTTCTTATTTTAGTTATTTCATCCTTCAGGCTCTGAACAAGATTCTGGCTGGTAGTCAAGGACGCATTAGTTCTAAATTACAAGAGATCAGAGGGAGATGCAAATGAGACGCTTGAAAACATATATACATTTCAATATCACTTATTTATGCAACATCACAGGCATTATTTGTAGTGGATTATGTTTTCTAGGATTTTGCAACACAGAATAGAAATGATTCTACAATATATTACTTTGGAATAATTTCAGCTAATAGACAGCTTGCAAAACAACTCTCACTTCACCTTACCTGCTTGTTATCAAGCCACAGAAAGAATACCAAAAGTTTCACAGTCACATGGAGGCACTTTAGAAATTACACTTCCAGATACAGCCATAATTAGAATATTTTGCTTTGCACGAAACTTTTTAGAAATTGACCAATACCACACCTGGCAACTTCTGCTTTAAGCCTGCCTGTTTCTTCACTCATCTGTTGGACACGCTTGGCATTTGCCTCCTTCTCGGAGAGCAGTTTTCGATACTCTTCGAGATCAGTGTCCTTCTGCTGGCTCAGTAAGTGCTGAAAGGGGGAGAAAACCAGGGCATTTTTGTAAGATAACTACACAGCTATAGCCAGAAAATCTCTTTGAATTAGAGCCACTGCTTTAGCATTTTGATATGGAATAGCCAACTTTGAAGCTGTGTGAACCATGCTTTATAATTCAAGCATATTTCTTAGTTTTTATTCTTCACAAGAAAATTTAGCACTTTTTTTTCAGTTGTTTGACTGGTGGAGCTTTTCTTCCCACACTATATTCTTTGAAAGGAGGCATTCCCCCACCTGAGTCCGGGCTTTCCAGCGTTTAACATCCTCTTCCAAGAGCTTTTTCTCTGCCTGCAGCATCCCACTCTTCTCACTGAGCTCAGCATTCGACTCTTGCAGGGGCAGGATGTCTGCCTCGAGCTTGCGTACCTGAGAAAGCACAGTAAGGGGTTACACACTGCATCTCAGGAGGCTGAAGGAATCTCCCAGGAAAAAGTCATGACAGAGCATTTTTCCCAACTCTCTGCCTTCCACTAGCCAGCTGGAGGAAGAGAAAAGGACAAGGACAACAGCAGGGGATGATCCTGCAGAGAAAAAAAATATTGGCACAACTTCCCAATCTTAGATGCTCACTCTATACTTTGGAACAGGAGAGATTATTAATGTTAAAATCCAATGCATTGGATTCCATTAAAATAAGCAGTATCTCCCTTTTAAACTCTTCATAAAGCTGTGGTCTGTTTTGTATGTACTCTTGTGCCATTTTAAATTTAATTGCTGATAATATCCTTGTTCCTGGTAAACCTCTAGCCAAGGATAAACACTGACTTTCAGGTTCATCTAAATGGAACTGAACTTCAAGCTTTCCAATGTTGTAGATAGACCAATGTCATCTAAAATTCGAAATGGAAAGTTTCCTCGTTAGTGTATGACTTCAAGGAATAATTATAATGTAAATCACGTATTTACTGTAATCAGCAATGGTATATCCAGACATTTAACACATACACTGAATATCTGAAAGGTTTATGTGAAGCTCAGTACTAACCTTTGCTTGTATCTGCTGTAGCTCTTGCTCCAGCCTCTCCTTCTCCTCCCTTAACATCTTGTTGGTTTCTATGAGTATGTTCATGGTCTCAGTTTTCTTCATTAATTCTTCATGTTGTGCAATGGTTTTTGCTGTTACCTGTGGAAAGATTCAACTTAATAATTTTGTTTTGCTTGCACATGCACATATACTCCACCTGGATCTGATATAACACCACCTCAGAAAGCTATCATGGCATTCATTATCTTGCGTGTACATTCAAAACAAGTAAATATCACTTAAGAAGCAGGAGATGGGGAAAAAAAAAAGATAAATGATCTTTACTTTCCCTAATTATGATTTTGGAATTGCCACACTCTCCCACAAGACTCAGAACAAACACTCCATTTGGTTATAAGCAATCCTAGTTAAAAGAAACCCAAATTCTTTCAAAAATCCATTTTTGGGCACAGGCAGCCCCAGAACAGCCCTGTACTCACTGAAATCATAGCACTAACCCCCGGCCATACCTGCACCTTCTCCCTCTCAGCATTGAGGCTGTCCTGCAGCTCCTGGAGCTCCCTCTCCAGGTGCTCCACTCTCTGGCGGTACCGCAGGCTCTCCACCTGCGCCACTTCGAACCTCGTCTCTGCAATCTCCTTCTCCCGACGGATAAACCTGCAGGGAGGAGTTCAACACCACATCACACCAGGAAAATGTTCTCATGTAGTACAACCACCTCCTACCTAGCGAAAAAACACTTGAATTTTTAACTTTATTCTTCAAGTGTAAAGTAATACGGAACTATTTAAGTTCAAATCTAATCTATAACCCCCAGGAGAAGGAACCCAGAGCTACGGTTACCTAAGAATTTCCAAGATTTGTTCTTGGGATTTGCCTTCCTCACTAAGAGAAACATTTGCTGCAGTTGGGATGGCTTCTTTCATGGAAGTCACCATCTTATTGCTCATGCTCTCCAGCTGCTCATGTAATAATCGATTTTGTTTTTCCAGATCCTCACAGCGGGATGCAAGTTTTGAAGCTTCATCCTACAACAAAATCATCCACTGACTGTGATTTCTGTGGCTGAATTTCTGTTAACTGAAAAAGCCCACTGAAACAACAAAGCCTATCACACCTTGATCATTCTCTCTCTCTCTTCCCAGGAAGCCTTGGATTCCAAGAGCTCAGACTCTGCTTTCTGAGCAGCCTCCTCCAGCTGCTGCCTCACTGCTGCGTTCTTGGCGACTTGTTCTTTGATGGCCTGTAGTGCCTCCACATCAGCAGCATGAAGCATCAATTCCCGCTCATATTTGTTCTGAGCTTCAGAAGCCATCATTGCCTGCACAAAACCAGAATAAATAAACTCTGCTACCCTTATTTTGTATGTTTGACATGTACAAAGAGACAAAATCAGTGACCACAAAGCAAAAAGAAAACCATTGTCCCAAACCTCTGCTATTCTCAAGCACTGGAAACATGGAAATGCCCATCTACTACATTTGGGGTTGGATTAAACAGCCAAAAGTTTCTCAACATCTGTGACACCAATTAGTGCTGCTGGAATTCTCATCTGCAGAGAAGTAAATTCCCTTTAAAAAAACAGCTGGTAACAAGACAACCTTATCAGCTGCTGCTAAATATCACATTGCCCCACAGTTGTTAAAGATGACAATTATGTTTTGGGTTAGAAAAATACTTTCCCCATTGTCTTGTCTCCTCAGGACATGGAGGCAGCAATTCATTAAAACCAATTAATTACATTCCCAAACAAATCTCTTTACATAATGAAACAGACCTTAGAAGCAGAAATCTATTGCATTCAATAAGCAGCTGCTCCCAAAATAGAGAATGTGCTCTCCCAGCACTTTTCCTGCCTCCAGCAGTCCCTCAGCAACAGTTTAGTTTTGTGTTCAACTGAAAGCCAACACGAATTTTGCTGTCCCTGGCTAAAATAGGCAAACACCACAAACATACTTGTTCCTGGCAGTCCCTCCTGGCCTGTTGTTCATTATTCAGAGCTGTGCTGGCTCTCTGAAGAGCTTCCTGAACTTCTGACTGCACAGCTGACAGACTCTTCTTCAGTTCTGAAAGCTGCAGTGAGAGGGGAACAACAAAAACAAAGTAAGAACAAACCCAGGACTAAGAGGCAAAGTATTTGGCCAGCCATTCATTATGATGATTATTTTATTACTTATAGATTAAAATAGTATTAAAAGAGACAAATACTTTTGACTTATTAATATATAGAGCTCTTTCCTGGTAAAAATATAATCCTTTAATTACAGAGTTGGGCCTGCAGTAATTCTAGTTACAGTCATTTTGTTTCCTTCTGAAACCTCTCTCAAAGGCTGTTACTTACGTTTTCCTGCTCAAAGTTCAGGCAGAGAGTGACAGCTTTAAACATACAATTGCTCCACTGAAGCGACACTGTTAATGTGCTGCTCATGTTTGGAAACCTCTCACAAATTCAGGTACCCTGTGTACACTCTAGAAGACCTGGTTCGGGGCACTGCTATACTGTGAAACCCAAGGGAAGCTGAGGAAGCTTTGAGAAAGCCCATTCCTGGGGACTCTCAGGGTGGGAGGGGAGGGTCAGTGCATACCTGCTGTTCCATGTTCTCCACAGCTTTACGCTTCTCCTCCTGCAGTTCTTGTTTTTCTTTTTCTGACTCCATCAACTTCTTTTCCAGTTGTGCCTGATATTCTGAAGACTCCTTCAGACGAGCTTCAACTGTTGTACGAACTTCCTCTGTCACCTTCATTAAAATCCATCATGAGACCCATTTTTTTTCCCATTAATACATTATTCTGATACAAAACTGAACTTTTCTTAACAATTTAAAGCCAGAATAGGTATTCTCAGCATCTAATTTAGAACAACAACACTGAAAATGTGGAAGTCACAAACAGCAATGAATTTTTACTCTAATAAACAATTAAAGTAAATAAAAATAAGTAATTAACTACTTACTTGTTTTTCCTTATTGAGGGATTCCTCCAGGCTAAGAACCATGGCCCTGTACTGCTCCACATTACTAGAACTAGTCTTGAGCCTCTCTCTCAGGTCATTGACTTGTTCCTCAGCTTGTCTCAGCCGACTTACAAGATCATCCACATCTTCATTTGTACCAGGCTGACCTGCAGTATTAGAACACATTCATTAACTGAAGTTTAATTTAGTTTTAAAACCACTGTTTGCTTGAAAAGTAATTTTAGGATAATAACATGATAAAAACAATTACTTTCACACAGCTTCCCTAAATAAAACTGTAACTTCTCACCAAAATAAGGGCTTACAATAAACATTGTTGACTATTTCAAACTATGTAACCTAATACATTTAAGCTCCTTCAAATAAAAAGAAAAATAATCCCTTAAGAAGTTTTGCTTTATTTTTCTCCTTTGTCAAAGACTGCTTGGATGTGAATTTTACATTAACAAATCATGCTGGTTATCATTTGTCTGAATATGTGATTGCAATAACAAAGAGGTTTATTATTTAGTGTACTATTGTCCCAATTCTAATGATTATGGACTGCGAATTTTACCATTCTGCAGATGACAATACTTAGCATAAAGAGAAATTAACTGTAGAGGAAGATTTTACCTTTCCCTGGAGGCCTCTGAGAGGACTGGGATGTGAGCTGGGCCTCAGTGTTGTTCAGCTGCTGCTTCAGCATGGCACTTTCCTTCTGGGCGTTCTTCAGGAGCTCCTTTGTGTTGATGTGACGGCTGGTCTCTGTCTCCAGCTGCCTCTTCAGGTCCAGGATATGAACCTGCAAGCACAAGGCTCTTCAGCTTGCAATTATTCCCAAATGGCACAGAGGCCAAGTGTGGTTGTACATGTCAGGTATGGAAAAGAACACACTGCACTCTGGCAGAAGCAGCTGGGGCTTTATTTTCCTCCAAACAAGCGCAGCACATTTACACTCACCTCTTGATTCTTGGTAAGGGAATGTCTTTGTTCCACCTCACTTTCCAGTTTCTTCTTCAGCTGAGATATCTCACGCTCCAGCTTTTCTATCTGATTATTGAGTCTCTGCTTTGTTTCTGTCTCAGATCTCTCCAATATTCCCTGAGAAAAGAGCACAATGCACTTTGCTTACAACACACCTCAATAATTTTCTTCTGAATTACTGCAGCACTTCACAAGAAGTTGTCACAACACTTCTCCCACCCCAAAAATAATTAAATAATAGGTAGATACAGAAAACTATGAAAAGTAGAACTTACAATGTTTGACTTAGCTTTGAAAGGATTTTTAAATAATGTTAATACAATAAACATTATTAGAAGAAAATTTATTATCCATGCAGTCTAATGCCATGGATTAAAACACCTCCAAAAGATCTACTAGAGAAATAGAATTCAGTCCCATGATAAAATGTGCATCCTTAAATACATGCTAAGTGTCAATATACTATATAAATTCTATATATAATAAATTCTATAAATGTATAAAAGTAAATGTAACATAACAGCAAAATCAACTACCAGGGCAGGCAATGGTAAATTTTGCTATCATAAATATTAACATTACAAATTTTTTTCCTTTCACTTTGTTTCATGTGTTTTGTTTCCATCTGATTGTGAAAATCCTTCTCATCAACTCAGAATTCTCAGGACTTTGCCTAGGTAAATAACAGAATATCATAATGTAGGACAGGAATCCCAACCTTGCTAAAACAAGTTGAAGGATTTTATGTTGTGTTGATTTGTAACCACATAAAAATCCACGTCAAGACCCAATCTCATGACTCTTTTATTTGATTTTCATGGGTATTTATTGAAAAGTGTGACAGACAGACCCAACCTGGGCATAAGAATAGCACCACATACCTGAATTGTTCTCAAATTGGTGAGAAGCAAGTTCTGTCCTCTTTGTTCAACCAGCAGAGAGTCACGTTGCTGCGTCAAACGCACGTCTGACATCTTCAGGATATCCTTCTCCTTTTTCAAGTTTTCTGCTCTCACCTTTAAGACAGCAAATAATAAGAACTTCGTGGCCAATCCCAAATCTATCCATTAAATTAAGTATTATTTAAAATCCATGTGAATTAAGCAAAAAACAGTAAGAACAGAACTACGGGACGTTCTGCTTTCCCTGCAAACTGAAAAACCTTGGAATGTTCTTACATCTCCACTCTTCACTTGAGACATTTCAGGATAATCACAAGGAAAACTCTTCTGCTACCTTGGAATATCCTGCAGTGCCACACACTGTTACTGACCTCTGCCACTGCCAGTTTTTCATTGGCTCCCCTCAGGTCCTGAGTCATGGTGTTAATGATCTGCTCCTGCTTCTGAGTGGTTGCTGTGAGCTTCTGGGTTCTCTCATGCAGGGAGGTGATTTCCCGGCGATAGCCTTCCACGTTATCCTGCAGCATCTCGTACCTTCCAGGGAAAACAGCAAAGCAAGTCTGCCACATTGCACTGTCCAACTCAACAGGAGTGTGCACACAGCTGTGTGTTTCATGGTTTTATGCTTCAGTTTGCACATATGTGCCTCACTCAACTACAGCTTCTGTTCTTGATCCCACCTGCACTATTCCCTCTGTGTTCTTACACAGAATAGACAGTATCAATGTTTAACTGAGCAAACAATATCAAGCAGATGGAGAACATGCAATGCAATGAATGATATTATGTAGCTGAAGTACCGTTTGGAGGCAAATTCCAGCTGTGTGGAGATCTTGGCATTTTGTGACCTCAGGTCTGTGACCTGCTCCTGAAGCTTTTCATTCTGTTCATTCAGGAGCTTGTCGTTCTCTGCCTTTTCTTTTTTATAGTTCTCAAAAACTTCCTGCAACTGCAGCAAAGAACAGACATAAAAGTGCTTACCAAGTGTAAAAAAGAAATAGAGACAGCTTTGTGCAGTGTCTGCTGAAAAATGTACCTGCTTAAGAGCAGCCTTGGCCTCCACAGTCTCCACGGACTCACTCATGGACACTGGAGCAGGAGTTGCCATGGACTGAGGTAAATTCGGGCGCTTTGGAGTAGATGTAAGACAGATCTCCTCTGGTAACATACCTGAAGCTACAAAAAGGTAAAGGAGGTTTCAGAGCAACGCTTCTGCTTGCCACAGCAGATCATACAGCCCCTGCAGCCTGGGTACCTTGCAGAGGAATGATGGCCCCCGTGGTCTGGGTGAGCAGGATGCGGAACATGTCCCGCTGGCGGATGATGGACTCCACGAGCTGCAGCTGGTGCTGCCGTGACTCCCGCAGCTGCTGCAGCTCACTGACAGCCTCATCCAGCTGGCTCTGGAGCTCAGAGATCCTGAAACAACAACAGCCACCTTCAGCAACATCACAGAGGGCCACATCCAGGTGTTCTGGGCCCCTTCCTTCTACAAAGACAGTGAGGGGCTGGAGTGTGTCCAGGGAAGGGAGCGGAGCTGGGGAAGGGGCTGGAGCACTGGGAGCGGCTGAGGGAGCTGGGGACGGGGCTCAGCCTGGAGAAAAAGAGGCTCAGGGGAGACCTTCTGGCTCTGCATAACTCCCTGACAGGAGGGGACAGCCAGGGGGATCGGGCTCTGCTCCCAGGAAACAAGGGACAGGACAAGAGGAAACGGCCTCAAGCTGCGCCAGGGGAGGTTCCAGTTGGACATCAGGAAAAATGTTTTCACAGAAGGGACTGTTAAGCATTGGAAGGGATTGCCAGGGGAGGTGGTGGAGTCTCCATTCCTGGATGTGTCCAAGGAAGGTCTGGACATGGCACACAGTGCTCTGGGCTGGTGACATCTGGGGCATAGCTTGAACTCGATCCTGGACATCTTTCTCAAACGTAATGATTCTGTGAACCTATGACAGAATCCTGCCAAGTTCTGGGAGAAAGGCCTTTGGGCTGCCATTTGCAGAGGAAAAAGAAAGCAGGCCTCTTTCCTGAACAGCAGAATTCTATTCATGTGAATAACTTCAAAAATGTCAGTAGCATGAGCAGAGAGTCAGGCTAAGAACCTTTCACACAGAATTTCATTACCTGTGGCCTTTACAGTAGTGATTTAGACACGCACACATGCGTTCAGCTTTTTTGTTCAACTAACAGGAATGAAAACTTATCTTTTTGAAAAACAGCTCTGTTGTGTGAAATCAGTCACTAGAAGACTGACAATTTTTTTTACTTCAGGTTTTGATGACAGGACCTATTATAAGATTTAAAGCTATAAAGCCATTTTAATATAAATCTGAAGCTTGATAAGAACTTGCTTTTATGAGTTACATAGCTGCTGCACACAATTAATAACAATCAGAAGTAAAAAACTGAAAAATGCTTGAATGAATCCCTGTTACTACTCAGTCCAAAGTTAATGAAAAGGAAGAGGTGACCTACTTAGATGATGTTGTTTCTTGCTCCTCTTTTTCTCTTGCCTCCCCCAGCTCCCGAAGAGCCACCAGGAGACGCTGATTCTGCTGCTGAAGCTCTTGGATATTTCTGTAGGAGACCAAGTGTTGAGTGATCACTTCAGAAGAGCTGCTAATGTCAGCAGAGCTCACTGCTTCATCACGGATCACATGGTTGCCTCTGGCTTCTTCCAGTTCCATTAACAGCACACAGATCTGAAAGAGAACAGTCCTCGTGTAAGGCCTGCACAGACTCTAAACTTTGCTCTGAAAAACAACATATTAGAAATAAAGGACTTGGAAATTAAGGGGTTTTCCTTAAAATGTGTGGACAATTATAATCAATAAATCCTTGTAAGATAATTATATGACAGAAAAAATAGCTTGACAAAAGGCAACAAATCAGAAGTACATAAACTGTTCAGTTCAGTGAAGAGACCACAGGACAGTCCAATCTAACAAAGAAATTATATAGATGAGTTTTACATGTCAGATGCTTAACATTACTATCCTAAAGCAGCACCACTTCTATCCAGCTAAACTTATTCCAGTTTTGAAAGCAGAAGTACTGCGCTGTCCTGAGGATAAGCTTTAATGTCGCCAAGGTACTTAGGACAACCAAAGTCTCCATGACTGTGGCTGAACACAACTTCCAAGTAAACATCGGAAATGCAGCAGCACATGAATACACTAATTGCAAACAGCACATTTAACCCATAGCAACGTTTCTTCCACCTGCTGGGAGAGATCCTTGACTCGCACTTCCAGTCTCTGGCTCTCCCTCTCAAAGAAGGAGGCGTGTTTGTTGGCTTGGTCGGCGCTGTCCTGCAGGCGATGGATCTCCTGCAAGCACAACAACAGGAGCAAACATCACACCTCAGCTGGACACATTCCTTTCCAGAGAGATAACAGCATGTGCAGACACGCCTGGGGAACCAAACTGCTCCTTAACGTTACACTCCCAAAGTTAAACTCCAGGTGTTCCAGCATCAAAAGCCACGTTCTTTTTGCTGTATTGGTGTACGCTTTAAAACTAGTGGGAAGGGAGCACTGAAGTCCAATTTTATGCCAAATAAACACTAAACTTTGTTTACAGTGAACCTACTCCCTCAGAAAATCAGAGACTGTAAATCACCACTATAAAAAACTATGAAATACGCTGGTTCTGTAAAGCACTCTGTACAGTCCCAGAAATCGCAAGCCAGAAAGTCCAACACATTTTTTCCCATAATACAAGTTGACTGAAAGATCCATTTCATACACTTACAACAGCAATTAGGTTTAAAGATTTGAAAATAAACTTTTTTCCAAAATTATACATGCTCTTTTATTTTATACTGACCTTCATAGCTTGTTCAAGCTTCGCAGACAGACTCGCAACAGCTTTTTGGGAACGCTCAAATTCTTCACGCTGACGTTTTAAGATTGGGGCTTTGGCTTCTACTTCCTGCACTATTTCATCCAAATATTTATTGATTCTCTTATTCTCCAGCTTTTCCATATGCAACTGATCCTGAGTTTCTACATAGGCATTGTACAGCTGCAACAAAAAGGGTGTGGTTTGTTTTTGACACATCTGCACAGATCTCTTAAAAAAGAACCACCGGTAATGATACAATTCATTCCTTAAGGCAGTGCAATTTCATACAGCTCTGGACTAGTTAATTCAGAAAAACAAGTCGGACTTTTAAAATATGGTTATAGGACTTGTATCACAGCAAAGAAGTTACACGTTAATTTTAAAGAGGCAAACTTTATAGTGCAGCTGTCCGCAATAAAAGAATTCTATGTAAAAGGCACAAGTTTTAAGCAAGTTTAAGACAATGGAAATATCGAAACCAGTAAGACAGCATAAAGACATTTAATGGCTGGACTAAACAATCAGAAACAAACTATGACAATAATGCATAATGCATAAACAGAACTGTAAAAGCCCTTAGAATCTGTATGACCTATCGTTATGCTAATTTTTTTGCAAGTATAGGCCAAAAGCACAGCAGTACAGATTAAAAAATTATGTAAGTAAGCAAAAAATGCTGCTCCTGCCAAAAATCCATTTAGAAAGTAAGTTTATATTAACTAAATCCACCTATTTCTGATTTTGATCTACTAAAAAAAAATGTAAGGCATGCTGAAAAAAATTCCAGTAACTCAGCAAGAGAAGTCTGCCTCAAGATTTCCTTGAGAAAACCCAAAGAGAGTGCCCCAAACATGAACCTTTCCATTCTTGGAGTGTCACTGATGGCATCCAACGGCTTTGCTGCTGGAGAGGTTGTGCTCACTCACCTCAGTTAACTTCATGCCAGGCTTGACCACTTTGGCCACTGCTGCAGCAGTGGGAGACATGGCTGCCAGCTCCTCCTCGGACAGGATGGCTCCTGGAGACACAACCCCAAAATTACCATTCAAAAGCTGCAATAACCCCCACCAGAAATACTCTTAAATATCGTATCTGACTGGCTTAATTTGAATTGCTGAAAAGCTGTTGCTACTAGGACTGCTAAAATTTAAATAATTTCAGAACATGAGCAGTTGAAACAGCTGGAGAAAGACTTAACTTCAGGTTTTTTATCACACTGGCAGAGGTCCGGAGTAGCAGAGCACTGGTTTATTTTCATTAAATTAACAAAGGGATAGAGCAAATGTACTCCATGCCTCTGTTCCTTCCTGCTTTCTATCCTTCAGAAACTATGGATATGTAGCAAACAGCAAAAAAGACAGAGCTGAAACAGTGAATACTGAGCAAGATTTAATGTTAAACAGAAATTTAAGGACAGAGGTTTGTTTTCTGCTGCCTTTTTTTTAAAGAGGAAAATTAAACTATTTTAATCATCTACTCTCCCCTCTCCAGAAAACCACTAAAAGCACGATGATTCAGCCTTGAAGAAAAGCTTCCTCTCCATTTTCTTTAAAAAGATAACAGATTAACAAAAGAACTTCAAAAAACACTATAACAGAAATGCACTTTCTGCTGAGGGGAGCATATTTCTATATACATATAAGCATATGTATATATATGAAAAAGCTTCTAGAATGAATTATTAGAAATGACCAAAGATGACATTCTATTAATGCAGCTGGTTCTTACAGAAATTCATCACATTATCGTTGAAAGATGATAAAAGCCCAAGAGTTTCTGTATTTCAGGTGCCAGCTTATCCCACCTTTGCGCTTTGTAGCTGACAGTAAATCATTGGCGTTCTCCAGCTCCTTCTCCAGCTTACTGATCTTCTCTCTCAGCTCCTTTTCCATGACAGCTTTTGACTCTTCCACCTCAGCCAAATGCTCCTGGGCTGCTTTATTAGCTAAAATTAAATCAGACAAGCAGGTTGTGTGTTGTGATTGGTTTTATTTTTATTTTAAAAGCATCAAAATTTACCTGTGTACCTTAAATTTTACTTCATATGATCTGCAGAAGTTCATGCTGATAAGAAAACTCAGCAATGTAAGAAAAGCATGAACCACTGCCTTTGCTTAGAAAAGAGCAAAAATATGAACTGTCCCTAGCAGTGAAAAGGAATCTAAACTAAAAAACTAAAGTTAGGAGATACCTTGTGAAATTAGACCCTTTCATCAAAATCCATAGTAAAATTCCAGGTGTATTTGAAAACAGTTCTCCAAACACCAGTAAATTCAACTAGTCAGGTACAGTTTTTGTTACAGATGGACTGATATTTCCATCACCCCAAAAGCCCAATGAAATTCCTTTCAGGAACACAAAACCCTCATTTTTCAGAGCATTAAGGTATTCCAAAGAGCCCAGCTAGTCTGCCCCTCTTGCCAGCTTACCTTCACCTGCTTCTTTCAGGAGCTTGTGCAGCTCTTCCACTGCTCCTGTCAGCTCATTGCTCTTTGCCTCTGAGTCATCAGCAGCACTCTGAAGAAAGCATTTTAGTTCACCTTTAGTACACAGCAACAGCAACCCCATGTTTACAAGAAAGCTCAAACTGACCACAAATTATGAACACAGTTTTCTGAGTAAAATGCTGGAAGATTCACCTAAGCTGATCAATCCTTTCCATGTGGATTAAGTCTCACTTTGATGCAAACTGCCTATCTGAGAGTTAGAAGCATTGGACACTGATTTGATGTGACAATTCCCAATACAATGTACGGCCTTTACAGCTGCTGCTGGCTCTTACCTTATTTTCACTAAAGAAAACTGGGAATTTTCAATACTCTACTTCAAGCAGTCTGAAAAATATCATATTTTTAGGGACTCTAATACTAAACAGTTTGTGTTTCTTTGCTTCCAGCTTGAGATCTCTCAAGTGCAAAGCTGTACAATGTTTATTTGGATACCTGTGCAAGAAAGCTCACAAAGCAGAGCTCAGTAACCTGTGCACTAAAATGTGCAAACCAAAGAGCAAGCAGCTGTACACTTTAGCTGACTTAGTCAGAAGGTTACAGGGTATTTTTCACTCTTTGAGCCACAGAACAAACAAATATTACTTGTTTAGATGGTGTGTCTCTGACACAGTACAGGACATGCAACTGGCTCCTAACCAGGTCACCAACACCTGTAGTGCTCAGAAATGAACTCCTAACTCAGAAAAATCTCTTCCACAATCACACTTTCCCACATAAACTTTTACCTTCCAAGAGATTCTAAGACATAACCACATTTTTACAACATGAAGTCTCAAAATAGTTGGCGTAAAATTACTATTTCAACTTTAGTTTTGCTTATTCTCCAAGATAATCCAAACAATGTAGGAGTCTAAATGCTAAGCCAGCAGTAAAGAAAACAATGTTTTGGATGTTTCATAAAGTCCTGCAATGGAAGTTAGCCATACCCACATCCACATTTTGTGGGGGAAAAACCCCTCCAAACTGGCCTGCGTTGTGTAAGTTTCGGCCCCTACTAGTTATAACAGACTCACCTTATACAAGTTGGATAATTTTATGTGGGCATTCAGTTCATTGTGGAATCTCTCCTCCATGCTTGCCTGCTGTTCTTTTGCCTGGCAAATGAGAGAGGAAACTGGGTAGGGGAGCATCCCACTATTTCTATTTCACTCATTTTATTGTTTGATTTGTAGAAGCAACTGTAATGTTGTTTCATGTATTTCATGAAACAAGTATTTCAAGCTGTCTCACCTCCTTCAGTTTATTCAAAAGCTCTTCCACATGCTTCTGGAGGTTTTCATTTGACTGTTTCAAGCTGTTCACCTGCTCCTCCATTCTGGAAACCTATTCAGAGAAGAAATAAGAACACTATATAAAATTCTTAGTTCCTATTCCAGTTTATTTTGGAAAATACTTGTCTCATTGTTTTTAATTTAAAAATAAAAACAAAGCCAGAAGTTGCCAAAAGAGCGTAAAGTGTTACTCACATACAGTCATTAAAGTATTTGGCTTTGTCTAATACAGTTAATCAGGTGGTATAATTTCTAAGAAATGACAACTCAGTAATTACACTACCTCCTCCTTTTTATTCTCCAGACTACATTTGAGCTCCAAGATTTCGTTGCCTTTCTCCCTGGCAGTATGGAGCAGTTCATCTGTTTTGGCTTTCAGCTCAGCATTCAGCCATGTGTTCTGATTCTGCAGCAGCTCTTTTTCTTGCTCCAGCCTTTTCTCCCGGTACTGAAAAGAGAATTGCACAGTGTGATTGTAGTGGTTCCACAGCAAATAAAGCAGCCAATTAAACTACTCTGACTAGAGGAGGAGGAGCAAAAATGTACTGTAATTTGGTAAATACAGGCAGTGCTCCTTATTACACAGGTAGTAAGTTACAACTATCAAGCAACTAGAAACTCCTGCCATTTGAGTTAGTTTCCTCCAAGTTTACATTAGTTGGGAACATGAACTAGGTTAGTAGCCTTTTAGAGGAAATTTATTATGATATTGAGGTTTTTGTCCTTTCCTCCTCTCTTTATGGAGTTTATTCTGCCCACAGAGTAATTGTACAGGTTCTCAGCTAATTATTTTTCTCCTTTCTACCTCCCTTCCTGGACCTGGAGTCCTTCCCAGCAGAAAGGAGCAGCCACCACTGCCACCAAGGAGACCTGGACATGCTTGTCCAGCCTAACTCCCTTTATCTTCTAGGAATACAGATCTCACTTCCAGTCACAGCCACCAATTTTATGAAAAAAGTATTTGCTTTAACAGGCGCTCACTTGACCTACTTTCTAAGGAATCGTAACAAAATGGTGATTACATCACACACAAACAACGCAGAACACACACTGTGTTTAAAGCCCTACTCACCTTCATGGAGACATCTGATGTTTGAAGCTCATCCAACTTCAGCTGAAGTTTTGCCTTTTCTGTGTTTGCCTCAGTGAGCTTTTCATTCAAGCGTTTAACATCCTCTGGAGGAGGGAAATCAGCGTTAGAAAAAGCTGTTGTGTAACAGCTTTAATTACTGAAATGTAAAGAATGACAACAGGCAAGATACTTTGTATGTAATTGTATGTTAGGCACTAAGATACTGTATTAAGGCATGTTTTTAAATTGAGAAAAACAAGCACCAAACTGCTGTTTCTCTGCAATTACTGTGTTATTTCCTGCCTTGTTTCCCTTCCTCTATATACTGTTTCCTGCTAATCCACTACTTGGTTCTACAGGTACAAACTGCATATTTCATTCAATTCAGTTGTTCAAGCAGGTTTTATTTGATATTTATTGACTGTGTTCCTGGCTGTACCATTTAAATGTTCAACTTCCTGAGATCGCCTTTCAGTTGTTCGGACCAAGTCTCTCTTCTCAGCTTCCAGTTCTTCCTTCTCTCGACTTAACTGGCTCTGAAAAAGATTGCAGAAGGGCAATAAGGAAATGTGATCAGCTCTCTGGAACAGTTTATAGCCACTACCTACACTCAGAATCACACAGCAGCGAGCTAAACCTCACTGAGTTTCCTCAGCCAACTGAACACTGGGATAAGAGGCTTAGAGTGAGCAGACAAATCACAATGGAGTTGTTCAAAACTGCATTTCAATTTAATATTCTTGGAAAGACAGCTGTGATAGTCAAGGATTTACTGAAACAGTTTTATTTGGTTAAATTAAAGGAGTAACAGAGTAAAAAAGGAACGAACACATGCATCAATATAAAAATCAAAACAAAGTCAATAATCTTGGATCATTTACAGGCTACACTGTCTCTGCCCTCAAGGTATCAATCAACATGAAGCACCTCAGTCAGGCCCAGGTAAGTTCCTCTGGGGAAACAATCAGATCCATCTTCTCATTGCAGAAAAATCAATCTAACAAACTTGTTTCAGCTTCCCGCTCCAAAATTACTGTTCTGCTGGATCAGCCAGCTCAAGTGACTCATCCTGCAACCCAGTGACTTTTGGGCATAACACAAGGAAAACTGTGCCGGAGTGCGGGAAAGGACAGAGAAAAACAGAACTCTTGTTTATACCTTTGTCTGAATTTGGGGGGTTTGGTTTAAAGTCACTTCGCAACACGTTTCAGCTGGAATGGAACAATCCATCCAAACTGAAACAAAAGCACCTGCTCACCTGTCATTCAGTTTGCTAAAATACCACCTTTTACTTAAAAAGTTCCTGCAATTTTCCTGCACACACGCCCCATGGACATGTAAATATCTCCATGAGCTCATATTGGTACTGATCCTGATACACTCCATCGGGAACTGAGTGCATTCTGTGCTGCAAAGGTCCAGGGGAGCCACGGGATTTCAGTTCTTGGCCCTGTCCTGGCAGTACCTGAACAGCCGCGTTCCGGTCCTGGGCAGCCTCAAGCTCCTTGTTCTTCTCACTGAGCACCTTCAGCTGCTCATCTGGGGGGGAAGGAACAGCAGTGAGGGATCTCCACCAGAACGTGACAGAACTCACTCTCTAAATGCAACAGAGTCAAAATTTCCCTGACAAACATTTTCAACAAAAGAGAGAGAAGAATGCCAGACCTCGCTCTGGATGGACATGGGGTACTAGGCAGACTAAGGCAATCCTTAGAGCAGAAGCACCTTTTGTGAGGATCAATACATAGCCCACTGTACTGTTACTACACAGTAAGGGGCTTTTTTTCCATGAAAACAAAAGATTCCATTAAAAAGGCCAACTTGAACACACCACCAAAACACGTCTCTACAAATGCAGCTGATGGAGAGATTTTCAGCTCCTGTGTAAAGCATCAAGCAATTCACACGACACTGGACTGAAGGGTGAATATCTCGCCCAACACTTAAGAGTGTTACACAGTTACACTTACGAAGCTTTTTAAGCTCCTCACGCAGAGTTTGACATTCCTGGGTCTCGTTTACAAGTCTTTCCTGACTCTGAGCCAGTCGCTTTTCCACTTCAAAGTACTGTTGTTCTGCAAAATGACAAAGTCATCTCAGTTTCACTTAATAAACATTTTTTTCTTTCTCACCTTTACCAAGGATCATTTTAAAGAAAATATCCAAAAATACTAAGACTGTAATAGAATTTGGAGGAAGAAAAAAAAATCATTTTTTAAGACAAAAACCTGCATTTCCACATTGAATGAACGTGGTTTAAAATACTTTGCTAGCATGACAAGTGGTATGTTCCCAGAAACTGTGATATGTTTCAGCCTGGTCTAATGGAAAGTGTCCCCGCTGACGGCAGGGGTTGGAATGAGATGAACTTTAAGGTCCCTTCCAACACAAATCATTCCATGATTCTGTGAATTGACCCCTCAAATAAGAGCCTAATTAATCTGAATAGTTCTTCAACATTTTTGATGTAACCAGAGACATTGTATCAGCCCAAGTATGCAGTGTGGGCTCATCAGCTTAAAATCTCTTTTACCTCTGGAGTATTTCTATACACACACAATAAAATCCACATAACCCCAGGCATCAAGGGATTTGATCTGGGGAAACTTTTAATGAAGACTTCTTAAAATTAATTCCTGGGCTCTATTCCCTTAGCAGTGAAAAACAAAAATTAGATGTGAATTTTGGTGATCTGAAACAGTAACTGTGTCATGGAGCTTCAGCGTAAAATACTCAGTAAAAGCAGAACTAATCCCACTCTTGGGCAGGATGGGCTTCTGAGGAAGTACTGAGGGATATTTGTTTATCCTCTTCTTCCTCTCATACTTTACAATTTCAAATAATGCTGTCCCTCCTGCGACACACGAGAAGAATGGACCTGGAAGAGAGTAACCTGCTAAAATCTCTGGGTTACCTTAAGTTACACCACACTTCAATAATGCATTTACCAAGATTTCTACCACGAAAGAGACTGAAAAGCTGAAAGGTAGAAGTAAAGTTTACATCAGAAGTGTGTCACATTCCCAACGAATTAACTCATATTCACAACCTCACACTCCTGTCTCCTGCCCTCTGCTGGTATTACTGTTCTGTGACCAACTCATCTCCAGATCAAGAGAAAAATATTGACTCCATCGGGATCATTTCACAGAATGGAATTTTAGAGTAAAGGATAAACCTAAGGCTGTTTGAGAGCTGGGTGAACAAACCTGTATTTCTCCTCCACAACGAGGACCAAAGCAAACTGAAGAATAGAACTGTTTAGGTTGGAAGAGACAGCCAAGATCAGAGTCCAACCACTGACCAGCACTGCCAAGGCCACCACTGACCCATGTCCCCAAGGGCCACATCCACATGGCTTTTAAATCCCTCCAGGGGTGGGGACTCCACCACTGCCCTGGGCAGCTGTGCCAGGGCCTGACAACCCTTTCAGTAAGGGATTTTTTCCCCAATGTGGAACCTGCGGCTGCCCTGGAACAGCTTGAAGCTGTTCCCTCTCATCCTGTTCCTGTTCCCTGGGAGCAGAGCCCGACATCCCCCAGCTACCCCCTCCTGTCAGGGAGTTGTGCAGAGCCAGAAGGTCCCTCCTGAGCCTCCTTTTCTCCAGACTGAGCCCCTCCAGCTCCCTCAGTTGTTCCTCATCAGACCTGTGCATATCAATGGTAGTTTAAAACCTGACGAAAAGCTGTTCTTTAAGCCCACTTCGAACGCAGTTTTAACCCTGAACGTCCCTTAGCAAGAGAAAAAAAACCCACCACGAACAAAAAAATACTCCAGGAGCCAAAGCGAGAGACAAACACCGATCAGGTCCCACTGCAGGCCCTTTCCCAGCCCCCTCCCGGCCTCACAGCCCCCAGGGCACCCCCCGAGAGCCTCTGGAAGACAACACCGCGCTCCGCGCTCTGCCCGCGCTGCCTCCCCTGAGCACAGGCACCGCGGCCGCTCCGCGGGCCCGCCGCCCGCACTCACCACTGTCCACCTTGAAGCGCTCATGGCGGGCCCGCAGTCCGTCGATCTCGCCCTGCTGGTCGCCCAGGAAGCGCTCCAGCTTGCCCTGCACGGCGCGGGGCAGCTTGGCGAGCTCGGCCCGCTCCAGGAGCTGCTGCAGCACGGCCGCCATCGCTCCGGCTCAGCACCGCCCGCCGCCGGGCGCACTTCCGCTTCCGGCACGGCCGCGCCGCCCGCCATCATGGATGTGGCGGCAGCGCCGCGTCATCGCTACGGCCGCCACAGCCGGGATAGGAGATCACATGGCTTCGCTCTATGATGGATACGGGGCTGTCTGTGCTTCTAAGGTGCCCCATGTGCCCGCGAAGTGCGGGGGAAGCGCGGCCACTTCCGCCACTCCCAGCATGGCGGCACGGGGGCTTTGCGCTCCCTCTGCGCGCCCTTTTCCCGCTCTGCGCTCGTCATTGGCCTGCGTCACCTCCCTGCGCCGCGGCGCTTACCGATGGCGTAACCGGCCACCTCAGTGCTGGACTGAGCCGGGGCGGCTGCCGAAACTGGGGGTCTGGAGGTGCTGATCCGGGGGATGTGGAGGGGCTGAGCCCGGGGGTGCGGAGGTGCTGAGCCCGGGGGGGGTGCGGGTG